>JACEFZ010025809.1:62500-180000 GCA_014155875.1 Cepaea nemoralis
TTGATAAGAAAGTAGATCAGTTAAAAGAAACTGATAACAGAGTCGATCGATACAGATCAGTCCGCTCATTTGGATCATTTTATAATGACGAGAGAGTAGATCGGTAGATAAAATTATAAGAAAAGTAGATCGGTAAACAACTAATTAGAGAATAGTAGATTGATAACCAAACTGATAAGAGAGTAGTAGATAAGTAACCAACGGATAAGAGATTAGTAAGTAGATCGGTTAACAAACTGATAAAAGAGTAGTAGATCGGTAAACAACTGATAAGAGATTAGTACATATGTAACCAACGGATAAGCTATTAGTAAGTAGATCGCTAAACAACGGATGAAAGAGTAGTAAGTAGATCGATAAACAATCTGATAAGAGAGTAATAGGTCGGCCAACAACTGATAAGACGAGTAACAGATCGGTAGACAACTGATAAAAGAATAATAGATTGGTAAACAACTGTTAAGAGAGTAGTGTCATATATTTTTGAAGGGAGTGGGAGATCACTGTAGTGCATGCCCCATCTCTAACAAAAGATGTAGAGCCCCATCCTCTTCTCTCTTCAATAACCCCAGAATATGAACCTTGAGTTATCTGCAGGCCTCGTTTTGTTAAGTATTGTCTAGGAGATATAGATTATGGCCCTGGTAAGAATGGTAATTTACTAATTGGGAATCTGCCCCTTCTCCAATGATTCTTTAGCTCTGGAGCCCCCTTTTAGTTTATCAAATCTGAGGAAAGTCAGGAGAATTTTCTCAGCCTGATTTAGATGAAGAAAACATGGATGTTGAGCAGTTGATAAGTATAGAGTCTTTTATTTCCCCCTTTTAGTACGTCATTATGAGTTAATTTATCTTTTAACAATCAAACACATACTCAATCACATTAGATATTGACAACATGATGCACAAAGAAGTTGTTGACAGATAGGTTTGAACTTGACAAATTAACAGAAGGTCAATTCATGTTAATCATTTATTGACTGGCCTGAGCCTTCTGATCAGTACATACATCTCTATTGTGATTTTCACACACAGTAATAGAACAGTTGCACATTGGACCATTGTCCCAGACAATCAATAACAAGCATCAATATATGAGATATCAACAAGTGTTAAAACATAGTAAACATTGTGATGTTGTACATTTTAAGTATGATAGTGGTGTCTCAACCATAAACCTATATCAGTTTTTCCTGAAATTGGGTGTGGGTTCTACCAATGAGTAAAGTAACCTGGTGACTGGAGGATTAGGTAAGCCAGGGTCCATTGACTGATGGATCCACTTCAGGTCTGCCCGTATAGCTCCTCTGAAGGCCTCCCCATGCTCTGCTCATAGCGAAGTCATCCTCCCTCTCACTTGTGGTTCATCTCTTTCTCTCGGCTTCCCTCCCTCAGGTCTGATTTAGGTGGTTAGTTTGCTGATGTGTTGGGTGGTTGTTGGTATGAAGCCACCAAGATCACTGATGAATATTCGCATAAATATAAACATTCCTACCAATACAATAATAAGAAGTAGGTCGGAAGAAATCTAAATTCCTGAAGTAGGAACCAGTTCCCCTCCCCCTCTTTTCTCTCTAAGCTAGTGTTGGGTTAATATGGGGTGGTCAGAGTTTATCACACTGTGTACGCCTTGTATCAACTTGTTCTTGCTGTATGTAAGTCTTCATTTGACCTGGGTCAGTGAACGTGTACAGTGAGACAATGACAGAGTGAGAAGGTGTCAAGATGCATGTAAATAAATGACATACATTATAACATTTCTTCTACTCAATGGTGTTCACAATGTGTATAAATAATTCTGTGTTTTCCCAATTAACTACTTCTTCTTCTTGTTGTGTCGAATAACTCTCTTCCATTATCTGTTGTTGTTGTGATGTTGAGTGTTGTGTTGTGTGGTGATGAGTGGTGTGGAGTGGTGTTGTGTTTTTAAGTTATGTTGAGTAATGAGTTAAGTTCACTTCGCGTGATGATGTTCCGCGAAGCACACTTTCTCATGCATTGCAGTTCTTAAGTGCTCTTATCTAATTAAAATTTGACATAAATATAAATATTTATTTCGCCAAACCCTATTAATTCTATAGATAAAGGAGAAAGGAAAGATTGATTTCACTTTCAGCTTTCTAGATTGTAAATAGGCATAGATAAGTCTGTTTTAGAACAAGGCACTTGTTCTAGTACACGAACTGTCATGTCAGCTGTAGATAGTGATAGCATCCTTTACAATGTTTTCTGGTGAAATGCACAAGATTGCTTTCGAATCATCACTTCTCACAGTTGTTTAGAATAGAATGTAATAGTGTAATGCACTTCCTAAAGTTAATAATTATCCTTAAGAATATCAGAGATTGTAGTTTCATCGAAGAGAATATTTTGCCCGGGAATGGCTTTGCGTCATTAGAATCTACAGTCGAGCATTTTTACATTTCTGAGGTTTTAATTAATAATCATACATTTCAATTGACATCACAAACATGGGTTTACGTTACTCGATACTTGATACATCGGGTTCTTAGTCTAATCAAGGGCTAACAAACGTACCTCGGATCCAGACTTTTGCTTTGTCCATTGAATTTTTGATCACACACTATTCTCACATCCGTCCATGGAGCGAGTTCAGACAAAAGTGCGGGCTGATTAACCTTTCTGATGAAATGGTACATATGCTAATTATGCACTGGCGCGAAGGCGGGTCAGGTGGTTTTCTCATCCAATGATTTTCCGAGCTTGGTCTGATGAAATCCTTCTAAGAATCCACGTCATTTGTCACTTGTTCAGTTCCAGTTTCGATGTTAAGTTTTAAGTCCCAATCTCCAATTGCGTTTGTGAAGTCAATTTCTTTTAATGTTGTGTCCTCTTTTTGCGGCATGTGTTGATAAAATGAATAATGTTGGCTGCGTTATGCCACATGGCCCCACTCCAGATTGTTCTATGGTATGGAACTATGTTTCCAACATTTTCAGTTATCAAGCTGTTCCCATTTGTCCTCCCCTGTATTCCCTTCTGCATCTGATTGACCTGTTTCATCAGGCACTGGGTGTCGACTCAGGAAGTCCGCTCCCACATTCATTTTCCCAGGAACATATTCAACCTGGAACGAGTAAGGTTGAAGAAGCAGCGACCACCTCATAAGTCGGGCATTCAGAGTCTTAGATGCTGCGAGAAACATGAGTGGTTGATGGTCACATTGCACTGTGAAATTTTTGCCATATAGGTATGCTTGAAATTTCTGTACACTCCATACGAGCGCAAGACATTCTCTCTCGATAGTACCGTAATTTCTCTCTGCTGCATTCAATTTCCTGCTAGCATACGCTACAGGGAATAGCTCTGATGGTACATCTCCCTTTCTCTGCAACAGCGTTGCCCCAATTCCTATGTTACTGGCATCGGTGCGCAGCACGAATGGTTGGTCGAGGTCTGGTAGATGTAAGACTGGATGAGCAGTTAATGCTGCTTTAGTGCTGTGAAAAGCTCTCTCACAGTCAGCTGACCAAGTGACTTTCTCTGGTTTCCCCTTTTTTGTAAGATCCGTCAAAGGTGCTGACAGAGTATTGAAGTCCTTGATGTATTTTTGATAGAATCCACATAAGGATACAAATGATCTTACATCATTCTTTGTTTTTGGACGAGGTGCTCTCTGGAGTTTGTCCACATTTCCCTCTTGTGGAGTTATCAGTCCATGAGATATCTTATGACCTAGAAAGTCCAATTCTTGGAATCCTATCTGACACTTCTTTGGTCTAGCCGTCAATCCAGTTTCTCTGAGGCGCCTGAACAAAAGATGCAGGGTTTCTACATGCTCTTCAAATGTTTCAGTTGCGATCAGGATGTCATCCATGAAGTGACTGATGTCTGGATGCTGTAGTGGGTCAAGTAATTTTCTCATCATACGTGTAAAGACGCTGGGAGCATTACTTAATCCGAATGGAAGAACGTTGAACTCATAGTGTCCTCCAGGCGTGCTGAAAGCTAACCATGGTCTAACTTCCGGTTTTACAGGAATCTGGTAATATCCCTTACTGAGATCAATCCTAGTAAAGTACTTAGCTCGGTTGAGTGCTGTGAAGAGTTTATTCTGATCCGGCAGAGGTTCTGCTTGGAATTCAGTTATAGCATTGAGCTGTCGATAATCGATGCACAATCTATGTTCTCCGCTTGGCTTTCTCAATAAGACGACGCTAGCACTGTAAGGTGATTCAGATGGTGAGATTATTCCTGCGGTGAGCAGCTGTGTATTTCTTCCTCTAAAGTCTTTTGCTTTGCATAAGGAACTGGGTAAGTCTTGACTCGCACAGGCACTGGGTCATTTAACTTCATGTCAAATTCCTCCAAATCAGTTCTTCCTGGCTTATCAGTAAGTACTTCTGCATATTTGCCATAAGTTCCCTAATCTGCTTTGCTGATCCTTTGTTGAGTTGGGATTGATTTCCACATCCTTAAAGGTCCTCTTTGGCTTGCAGTTGGCACTCGACTCCCATTGTTGATCCTTCTTCGACTTCAGTAGCCACACCTCATGGCCATCAAATGTGCCGGTTCGGTGGTTGAGGGTCTTTCATGATATTTCTTCAAGAGGTTTATGTGAAATACTTTCATCTTGCCTTTGACTGAAATTCTGTAGTTGGTACGTGAGATCTTCTCCGTCACTACATAAGGTCCTCTCCATCCTATTTGCAGCTTATTCTGACTGGTTGGAAGCAGCAACATCACCTTCTCTCCTACCTCTAACTCTCTATCCTTTGCCTTGCGGTTGAAGTTACGAGCAATTCTTAGTCTGGCTTGACGTAGATTGACATTCGCTTGTTTCCAACTGTGTTGTAAACGATTTTTCAACTCGGCAACATATGTAGATGCAGTCACGACTGTATCATCTGTAGTATTGTCAGTCCATGTTCGAAGTAACGCCTCCAGTGGTCCCTTGATTGGTCGTCCAAACAACAGTGTGGCTGGAGCAAAACCTGTTGAGTGATGGGGTACTTCCCTGTAAGCGAATAAAGCTGCGGGTAAATACAAGTCCCAATCCTCTGTCTTCTCCTGGGCAATTTTGCGCAGGATACTAATCAATGTCCCGTTCCACCTTTCCACAAGTCCATTTGACTGAGGGTGATATGGTGAACTGAAGATATGGCGTGCATGAAAAAGTCTGAAGGTCTCTTCCATGAGCTTACCACGAAACTGTGAACCGTTGTCCGTCAAGATCCTTTGTGGGAATCCTAGACGTGTGAATATTCCTAATAATGCATCAGCGACGTGTTTGGAGTCACAGCTGGGCATAGGAACTGCTTCGGCCCACATGGTTGTTGTGTCCACAAGCGTTAATATGAATCGGTTTCGCCTCTTCGTTGCTGAGAGAGGTCCGATTATGTCTACTGCCACTTTCTCAAATGGAATTCCAGTGATTGGCGATTCACCCAACATTGCCGGTGGTGTCCGGTGTTTTGGTGATACTTTCTGACACTGTGGGCATGATTTTACAAACCGTTGTATGTCTGAGTTCATCCCTGGCCAAAAGTAGTGAGTGGTAATCCGCTGTGTAGTAGCGTTGATACCCATGTGCCCACTGAATGGTAGACTGTGACCCATCTCTAAGATCTGAGTCCTGTATTGAGTTGGTACAACAAGTTGATTAAACTCTTGTCCAGCTCGTCCTGCTTTTCTGTAAAGAAGTGCTGACTTCATGAACAGATCACCTTTACGTAGAGGTAAATGTGATTTTGGCAGTTTTCTGAAGCAGGGTTCCAAGGTGCTGTCGGCTTCTTGTGCCCTTTTCAGTTCCTCCGTTCGAGGGATTGGCGTAGTTGATTCTGGAGTTTTTGTTGCCTGTGATCGAGTGGTCATGGTCGCCATCGCCACAGGTTGAACAGGTTCTCCTAGAACGATGAATCTACGTCCGAGGATTACAGGATATATTGGATCATCCAAGATTGCTGCCTTGATTGTCCCGGTGACATACCGCGAGGCTATGTTCACTTTTGCCACTGGAAGAGACATATTGGTTGAACTCTTCAGTGGTCCCTGTAATTCCACTATTTCCTCTGTCACCTGTTCAGGGTGAACCAAGGATGATGAAACAACACAGTCATACGATAATCCAGTATCATATAAACAGGTCGTTTGGAATCCATTTAGCAAGATGGATTCTACAACCGGAATACGAGATGATGTGTCTTGATGAGGTGTCTGTTTGGACGTTTCACCAGTGCTCACTTTTCTCTCTCTTCGGTTGGCCAAACATGCCGCTGTGTGTGGAGGTGGCTTCTTTCTGCAACTCTGAAATGTGTGACCTTTAATTTTGCAATGGGTACAGAATGGTTTGTCCTCCTTCGGCGCTGTTTGGACTGAGTGTTGAGTGTTTTTCGGGGATTTCCCCTTTTTCCCGGTGGCGACAGTGTTTTCACCCTCTTTTGGCTGTGGAGTTTTGTTTTGAGAGGGGGTGTTGTTCGAACGTCCCTTTCCTCCCATCTCCTTTTGAGATTTCTCAAATCTCTCTGCCAGGATGATTATAGTTTTCAGGCGGTCAGCCCCGTTTTGGGTTAAGAATGCCTTCATTCGTTCTGCATTTTCCCCTTGATCTGATCAATGATAATCATTTCACGGAGTCCTTCATAATTTTCCTCAAATCCTCCCAAGCAAGTCCATCTTTGTATGTATGACTTCAGTCTTTCCACTAGTTGTGCGTAGCTCTCACCCGGTTCCTTCCTTGCGGCTTTGAACCTGAGTTTATAAGATTCGGCGTCCACTTCGAATCGGCTCAAGAGTGCCGTCTTAAGTGTTGTGTAGTTCTGTTGTTCCTCTCTAGTGAGTCTTGAGAACACTTCATACGCCGTGGATCTTAAGGCCTGCGCCAACTTCGTCGCCCATCTACTTTCTTCAAGCCCACAGCTGACAGCCATTGCCTCGAAGCGTGATAAAAATCCTTCGATGTGGTCAGTCTGTTCATTAAAGGGGTCCAGAGGAAATGACATAGCTCCTGAATTAAGTTGAGAGACGTGAGGTGGTTCTGACACTGGCGATCCTGATGAGGTTGAGGGTGTAGGACCACTCCCTTTCTCTATTCTCCGGATCTCCACTTCAATCTCCATTCTCCTCAACTCCAGTTGGTGTTGACGCTCTCTCTCCTTATCTTCCATTTCAGCCTGTAGTCGTTTCTCTTTCTCCTCCAATTCTGCTTGAAATCGTTTCTCTTTCTCCTCCAATTCTGCCTGAAGCTGTTTTTCTTTCTGAGTCAATTCAGCTTGCAGTCTTTCCCTTTTTTCAAATGCATCCGAAACATAGTTAGCTAGCTCAAGGCCATCTAACCCGCACTCCCTACCTGTTTCTGTTATTTGGGCTCTAAACTTTGCAGTTTCCGCCATGTCTATATTTTATTGCTATGCTCTGATTAACAATATAATTGCAGTTAGTCTGATTCGCGTACGCTTGTCAGTCCCTGATCTGCAAAGAAACAACAGAGCATGTGCAATATTAAAAACACCCTATGTTATGTCTGTCTGTCAATGCTGGAAAAGCCAAGGCAGCAGGCACTGAAGTAACCACAATTAATTCCTAGTAAAGAAAAGAATCTGAAATTAGACAAGAGTTTTCCCAACGGATAAGATTTTCCGGTGGTTGATGAAATGCTGTTAAGTTCAGACTTCACAGGAATAGAACACCTTCTCTGGAAGAGAAGTAGTGTTGGTAGAGTAGATACACACTATATATTTCACCTGGAGCACCTCTTTCTGAAGTAGAAGCAATATATGAACATGGCTCCTTCTCCAGGAGTAAAGATCTGTACACCTATCTTATTTATCTATAAATGTCATTCATATCATGTGGCTGTCAATCAATACCCCACATGGTATCTGTTAAACATTCTAGAAAATGACAATGTTCAAAATCTAAAGATAACTGTGTTCATGTATTTTTAGGTGATTGTTTATAGGTTAATATATGGGAACCATCCAGGACTTAGCCCACAATATGTCATATATTTTTGAAGGGAGTGGGAGATCACTGTAGTGCATGCCCCATCTCTAACAAAAGATGTAGAGCCCCATCCTCTTCTCTCTTCAATAACCCCAGAATATGAACCTTGAGTTATCTGCAGGCCTCGTTTTGTTAAGTATTGTCTAGGAGATATAGATTATGGCCCTGGTAAGAATGGTAATTTACTAATTGGGAATCTGCCCCTTCTCCAATGATTCTTTAGCTCTGGAGCCCCCTTTTAGTTTATCAAATCTGAGGAAAGTCAGGAGAATTTTCTCAGCCTGATTTAGATGAAGAAAACATGGATGTTGAGCAGTTGATAAGTATAGAGTCTTTTATTTCCCCCTTTTAGTACGTCATTATGAGTTAATTTATCTTTTAACAATCAAACACATACTCAATCACATTAGATATTGACAACATGATGCACAAAGAAGTTGTTGACAGATAGGTTTGAACTTGACAAATTAACAGAAGGTCAATTCATGTTAATCATTTATTGACTGGCCTGAGCCTTCTGATCAGTACATACATCTCTATTGTGATTTACACACAAAGTAATAGAACAGTTGCACATTGGACCATTGTCCCAGACAATCAATAACAAGCATCAATATATGAGATATCAACAAGTGTTAAAACATAGTAAACATTGTGATGTTGTACATTTTAAGTATGATAGTGGTGTCTCAACCATAAACCTATATCAGTTTTTCCTGAAATTGGGTGTGGGTTCTACCAATGAGTAAAGTAACCTGGTGACTGGAGGATTAGGTAAGCCAGGGTCCATTGACTGATGGATCCACTTCAGGTCTGCCCGTATAGCTCCTCTGAAGGCCTCCCCATGCTCTGCTCATAGCGAAGTCATCCTCCCTCTCACTTGTGGTTCATCTCTTTCTCTCGGCTTCCCTCCCTCAGGTCTGATTTAGGTGGTTAGTTTGCTGATGTGTTGGGTGGTTGTTGGTATGAAGCCACCAAGATCACTGATGAATATTCGCATAAATATAAACATTCCTACCAATACAATAATAAGAAGTAGGTCGGAAGAAATCTAAATTCCTGAAGTAGGAACCAGTTCCCCTCCCCCTCTTTTCTCTCTAAGCTAGTGTTGGGTTAATATGGGGTGGTCAGAGTTTATCACACTGTGTACGCCTTGTATCAACTTGTTCTTGCTGTATGTAAGTCTTCATTTGACCTGGGTCAGTGAACGTGTACAGTGAGACAATGACAAGAGTGAGAAGGTGTCAAGATGCATGTAAATAAATGACATACATTTATAACATTTCTTCTACTCAATGGTGTTCACAATGTGTATAAATAATTCTGTGTTTTCCCAATTAACTACTTCTTCTTCTTGTTGTGTCGACTAACTCTCTTCCATTATCTGTTGTTGTTGTGATGTTGAGTGTTGTGTTGTGTGGTGATGAGTGGTGTGGAGTGGTGTTGTGTTTTTAAGTTATGTTGAGTAATGAGTTAAGTTCACTTCGCGTGATGATGTTCCGCGAAGCACACTTTCTCATGCATTGCAGTTCTTAAGTGCTCTTATCTAATTAAAATTTGACATAAATATAAATATTTATTTCGCCAAACCCTATTAATTCTATAGATAAAGGAGAAAGGAAAGATTGATTTCACTTTCAGCTTTCTAGATTGTAAATAGGCATAGATAAGTCTGTTTTAGAACAAGGCACTTGTTCTAGTACACGAACTGTCATGTCAGCTGTAGATAGTGATAGCATCCTTTACAATGTTTCTGGTGAAATGCACAAGATTGCTTTCGAATCATCACTTCTCACAGTTGTTTAGAATAGAATGTAATAGTGTAATGCACTTCCTAAAGTTAATAATTATCCTTAAGAATATCAGAGATTGTAGTTTCATCGAAGAGAATATTTTGCCCGGGAATGGCTTTGCGTCATTAGAATCTACAGTCGAGCATTTTTACATTTCTGAGGTTTTAATTAATAATCATACATTTCAATTGACATCACAAACATGGGTTTACGTTACTCGATACTTGATACATCGGGTTCTTAGTCTAATCAAGGGCTAACAAACGTACCTCGGATCCAGACTTTTGCTTTGTCCATTGAATTTTTGATCACACACTATTCTCACATCCGTCCATGGAGCGAGTTCAGACAAAAGTGCGGGCTGATTAACCTTTCTGATGAAATGGTACATATGCTAATTATGCACTGGCGCGAAGGCGGGTCAGGTGGTTTTCTCATCCAATGATTTTCCGAGCTTGGTCTGATGAAATCCTTCTAAGAATCCACGTCATTTGTCACTTGTTCAGTTCCAGTTTCGATGTTAAGTTTTAAGTCCCAATCTCCAATTGCGTTTGTGAAGTCAATTTCTTTTAATGTTGTGTCCTCTTTTTGCGGCATGTGTTGATAAAATGAATAATGTTGGCTGCGTTATGCCACAAGTAGATCGGTAAACAACTGATAAGAGAGTAGTATTTCAGTAAACAACTGATAAGAGAGTAGATCGGTAAACAACTCATAAGAGAGCAGTAGATTGGTAAACAACTGGTAAGAGAGTATGTCGGTAAACAACTCATAAGAGAGTATGTCGGTAAACAATTGATAAGATAGTAGTAGATGGGTTAACAATTGATAAGAGAGCAGATCGGTAAACAACTCATAAGAGAGCTGTAGATTGGTAAACAACTGATAAGAGAGTATGTTGGTAAACAACTGATAAGAGAGTAGTAGATGGGTTAACAATTGATAACAGAGCAGATCGATAAAAACTGATAAAAGAGTAGACAGGTAAACGATTGATAAGAGATTAGTAGATCGGTAAACGAGCTCATGAGAGAGCAGTAGACCGGTAAACATCTGTTAAGAAAGTAGATCGGTAAACAAACTGATAAAAGTTCAAATCGGGAAACAATCCGATAAGTGATCAAATTGTTAAATAAACTGATAAGAGAGGAGCCCAGTAAACAAACTTCAAGTTGATCGGCAAATATAAGAAAACGCTGATCAGTAAATAGATTCACGGTGAAACAGACCTGCAAAACGATGTAAACCAAGAACAGTAAACAAACTGGTAGGAAAACATTATGGCAAACACATGTGAGAGCAAACAAATTAGTGAACAAACTAGCGCAAAAGTAGAATGTACAGAAACTATATAGTACGAAAATATATTGGTTTTAAAAAAACGTGTAGGGAAACAGATTTGTACTTAAACTAGTGGACAATAGAATAGTAAGCAGACTAGTGCCAAACTTGAGTGGAAAACAAACTATTGTCAGGGTAGAATGGTGAACAAACTAGTGTGAAAGTAGAATGGTAAACAAACGTATGAAAGTAGAATGGAAAACACACTAGTGTCAGGGTAGAATGGTGAACAAACTAATGTGAAAGTAGAATGGTAAACAAACGTATGAAAGTAGAATGGAAAACACACTAGTGTCAGGGTAGAATGGTGAACAAACTAATGTGAAAGTAGAATGGTAAACAAACGTGTGAAAGTAGAATGGTAAACAAACGTGTGAAAGTAGAATGGTAAACAAACGTGTGAAAGTAGAATGGTAAACAAACTAGTGTCAGGGTAGAATGGTGAACAAACTAGTGTGAAAGTAGAATGGTAAACAAACTAGTGTCAGGGTAGAATGGTGAACAAACTAATGTGAAAGTAGAATGGTAAACAAACGTGTGATAGTAGAATGGAAAACAAACTAGAGTGAAAGTAGAAAGGAAAACAAACGTGTGAAAGTAGAATGGTGAACAATCTAATGTGAAAGTAGAATGGTGAACAAACGTGTGAAAGTAGAATGGAAAACAAACGTGTGAAAGTAGAATGGAAAACAAACTAGTGTCAGGGTAGAATGGTGAACAATCTAATGTGAAAGTAGAATGGAAAACAAACTAATGTGAAAGTAGAATGGTAAACAAACGTGTGAAAGTAGAATGGTAAACAAACGTGTGAAAGTAGAATGGTAAACAAACGTGTGAAAGTAGAATGGTAAACAAACGTGTGAAAGTAGAATGGTAAACAAACGTGTGAAAGTAGAATGGAAAACAAACTAATGTGAAAGTAGAATGGTAAACAAACGCGTGAAAGTAGAATGGAAAACAAACTAATGTGAAAGTAGAATGGTAAACAAATGTGTGAAAGTAGAATGGTGAACAATCTAATGTGAAAGTAGAATGGAAAACAATTTAATGTGAAAGTAGAATGGAAAACAATCTAATGTGAAAGTAGAGTGGAAAACAATCTAATGTGAAAGTAGAATGGAAAACAATCTAATGTGAAAGTAGAATGGAAAACAAACTAATGTGAAAGTAGAATGGAAAACAAACTAGTGTGAAAGTAGAATGGAAAACAAACTAATGTGAAAGTAGAATGGTAAACAATCTAATGTGAAAGTAGAATGGTAAACAATCTAATGTGAAAGTAGAATGGAAAACAATCTAATGTGAAAGTAGAATGGTAAACAATCTAATGTGAAAGTAGAATGGAAAACAAACTAGTGTGAAAGTAGAATGGAAAACAATCTAATGTGAAAGTAGAATGGTAAACAATCTAATGTGAAAGTAGAATGGTAAACAATCTAATGTGAAAGTAGAATGGTAAACAATCTAATGTGAAAGTAGAATGGAAAACAATCTAATGTGAAAGTAGAATGGTAAACAATCTAATGTGAAAGTAGAATGGAAAACAATCTAATGTGAAAGTAGAATGGTAAACAATCTAATGTGAAAGTAGAATGGCAAACAATCTAATGTGAAAGTAGAATGGAAAACACTAGAATGGAAAACACATTATTGTCAAGGTAGAATGGAAAACAAACTAGTGTGAAAGTAGAATGGAAAACAAATTATTGTCAAGGTAGAATGGTAAACAAACTAGTGTGAAAGTAGAATGGAAAACAAATTATTGTCAAGGTAGAATGGTAAACAAACTAGTGTGAAAGTAGAATGGAAAACAAATTATTGTCAAGGTAGAATGGTAAACAAACTAGTGTGAAAGTAGAATGGAAAACAAATTATTGTCAAGGTAGAATGGTGAACAAATTAGTGTGAAAGTAGAATGGAAAACAAATTATTGTCAAGATAGAATGGTAAACAAACTAGTGTGAAAGTAGAATCGTGAACAGATTAATGTGAAAGTAGAATGGAAAAAAAAAAAAACTAGTGGAAAAGTAGAATGGTAAACAAACTAGTGTGAAAATAGAATGGTAAACAAACTAATGTGAAAGTAGAATGGAAAATAAACTAATGTGAAAGTAAACAATATAATATAACACAGTAATGCAGGTAAACAGAACACAATGAGGAAAAACGCAGGACGTTGCGGCGACTAGTATTCATCATCTAGTGTGTCAGCAGAATGGTAAACAAACACAGAAGAAAACACAGCTGTACACGAACTAACGCGAAATAGAATGGTACACAAACTGCGCGAAAGTGGAATTGTAAACACAAAAATTGAAAAAAAAAATAGAGATCCGCAAGCAATGTACTGGGAAATAGAATTGTAAACAAGACTGGTACGCAAGTGAAATAGTAAACAGACTTGTGGGAAAGGTAAACGATTAGTAAGATGTTGGCAAACATAACTGCAAACAAACAATCGGGCAATTACAAGAATGCCGATGTCCTGTGTTACTCCCCCAGCACTGACTTTATCTGCGGGTTTATAAAATGAAAACAAATTTCCCGTTTTTAGCACGTGCGGGCTTAAGAGGCCCTGGCCACTTCTGATTTTACGGGCATGCGCTCTGGCTTCCACTAATAACTTCCGCACATGCGTAGTGCAGGCGGTGTATAATCGGGAAAAACTAACGAAGCTAGTTAGGCTGGCACGTTCTAACGGACAAAATGGAAGATAGTGCAGGGGGGTATGTTTCTTCTTCTGTTTGATTTCAGTCGTTATTCTGTCTGTCTTTCTTTCTGTCTCCACCCTCCTCCATTTCCCCTCCTTTTCATATATATTGAATATATGTATGAATAGATTTTTACAGTAGTTTACACATACTGGCACCTTGCCGTCTTGACAGACGATAGTATGTTACATTGTGCTGCCAAAAAGGCATAATAACAACAACCCATGACGGTAGCGAATGCGAATGATCAGATCAATCTGCGCGGTAAACGTTCGTCCACAATGGATGCATGTGAACACATGGTCATTTCCACCATCACGCACTATCTGACGTCTCACATGCTCAGGGTGTGATCTATCAGTAGTAATGTTCTTCTTTGTCTTTATTCCATTTCTGATCTTTGCCGTCCATGCAACAAGATCAGCGGCGACTTGATCCCAGTGTGCTCCCATTAGTCTGAAACAAGCCAATGCATTTAAGTACTTCCATCCATCCATCATGTGTTACGCCGATAAGCGTGGACGGTCATGATTCGCCGTTTCGCTCGATCACCAGATTCATGGATCTGCTCAGTGTCTTATCTCGACCATGCCACGTGGCCAAGTCATCTAGGTATTTACTTCTCTGTCTTCCTCTTGTTATCTCTCCCCCCCCCCCAACCACCCCCTCACGATATTGCCAGTTGTCACCAAGTTCTCCAGTTCATTTCGTCTTATAACATGCCCTAGCAATTTTGATTGTCTACGTCTAATTTTTCTAATCAGTACTGACGAGCTCAATCGAGAGCGAAACTCAAGTCTAGTGCTTCCAGTCTGACGTGGACAAGGCTTAAGGTTCGTGCCGGAATACGATCAGCATTTCTAGTAGGGGGATTTGCTCAATCTTTAAACCTCAAATCCTGAAACAACCAAATAAATAAATAAACAATCGTCAAAGAGAACTGGTTGGTTTCATTGTAAAAAGAGAGTCCACTTTCATTGGGCATGTCACAAGAAGGAGAAAGCTGGGGGGTGTCGTAACAAATGGGCGGTTAGAGGGGAGGACAGACATGGGAAGATCAAGAGAATAAAGATGCTGGACAGTTTGACATCATGGCATGGAGGAACATCAATATCAGAAATGATTGGTAGCACAAGAGGCTGGGGACAGACATGATCACCAGCACCACACGGCATGGACTAAAATAAGAAGACATGTAGTAATGATTCTTGCACATTGCCATACACCATATACTCTCGCATCCCCACCCCCAACAGAGATCTCCAAAGGAGAAACGTGTCGAGCTAACCCAGATGTTAAAGTGCTGCCAGCAGACGCCAAGAATATCTCGATCAATACGTCAGTGTGTGGTCCACCCAAGCCACATACACACTCCACGTCAATATGTGCCGTTGATGCCAGACTCATTATTTCTCACATAATACCCCCGAAATACAGCATACAATATTGAGTACAATACAGCTCAGGCTAGAGAAACGGCCGGGAAGGCAGGGATTGGGAGAAGAGGTGGAAGAGTGGGGGGGGGGGGGGGGGGCGTTAAGAGAACTAAACTGGGTTTCCAAGGATGGGCAGGGAGTGTCTTAAATAGAGCATTAGAGAGCAGTAGAGCAATATATTAGATAGGAGTGATGAGAATAGATGCATGGTTTTCGTAGTAGTAGTAGTAGTAGTAGTAGTAGTAGTAGTAGTAGTAGTAGTAGTAGTAGTAGTAGTAGTAGTAGTAGTAGTAGCAGCAGCAGCAGCAGCAGTAGTAGTAGTAGTAGTAGTAGTAGTAGTAGTAGTAGTAGTAGTAGTAGTAGTAGTAGTAGTAGTAGAAGTAGTGACGTGCTCCCTGGCGAATGTGTTAAGGGCGCTGTTTGTAATCCCGCGTCGCGTTGGTTTTTTACGGAAAGATATGTGAGCCGGTCGTTCAGAAAGCAATGGCAGCAGTAGTAGAAGCAGCAGTAGAAGAAGAAGAAGAAGAAGAAGAAGAAGAAGAAGAAGAAGAAGAAGAAGAAGAAGAAGAAGAAGAAGAAGAAGAAGAAGAAGAAGAAGAAGAAGAAGAAGAAGAAGAAGAAGAAGAAGAAGAAGAAGTAACATGTTTGGTTTAGTTTTCTTAAGGGAAGATTGCCTCACGGTCATTTATGTAACAGGTTAGTTCTCAAACGGAATGGATGTCTCGTGATTATCTAACAATTTGGTTCTCTAACAGGTTGGTTGTATCGTGAATATCTAAAAGTTTGGTTCTCTAACGGGTTGCTTGTATGATGTTTGGATTTCTAATGGTGGTAGTAGCAGCAGGACGGCGTTAAGTTAACAAAGTCAACCAAGATCCTGACACTTGTGACCCAGTTGCTCCCAGAGGTGTACAGACACACTATTGCCGGTTGCAGGGTGGGGACATAAAGAATTCAGTTATACCCATGGCTGAACAATTGCTACGTCAAACACACACTGCCAACGTAACCGAGTAAATCAGACGTGGTTTATGTCAGTCCCTATGAAATCGAGCCCACGTAGAGACTCAGCAAGGTTCGAACCTTTAGTATTGTTAGAGTATTGAAAGAAATGCAAATCTGACACCCCCCGTTTAAACAAAGCGCTCGGGAGGACAACAAATCGACACCTGACAATGACAAAGAGGCACCCAGCGGCGCAACTCCTGCAGCTTAAAGAAAACAAGAAGGACTTAAGAACAAGAAGTCACTCAATTTCTGTCCCTCCCTTCGTGGCTTGGTGCTCCCTCTGGTCACCCAGGAAATCGTCAGATGTTCGGGGACGTGAAACACTTATTAGATAAATATCAAATAGAAATAATGGCAGGTTTTCCTGTCCTGGGTTCTTGTTCCGTCATGCGCGTGGAGCATTATCGCACCCCCTACCGGCAGTCTGATCTCCTGGAGAAGTCTATTGTGGTTTCCCGTGATGGGGACAGTTGCTCTGGGCATGCGTGGCTTGTCTCACAGGTTAGAGTAACTCAATAGGAGCAATTAGGCAATGCGGAGATGGAGGAACGAGAGCTGCCCTGTGGCTGGTGGGTGTGTGGGAGAACCAGGTAAAGACACCGCACGAGAGGCAGCGGCCATCAATGCCAGCCGGCATGGGCACTGGTCACGTGACGCAGCGGACACAATGTCTTCATAATTTATACAACTAACAAATCAACATTCCTTCACCTACCAGTCTTTCCTGCCCTGCAAATATGTCTGCCTATAATAAGTCTCTTGAATGTTAGAAAGAGAGTGCTGATATAGAACCCGTTTTGCTGTATTGCGGTGAATCTTGAAATGTAAATGAACAAATTAGGAAGAACTTGGAAGCAACAACAGAGATGTGGCCCTAAGACCAATGTTGCGAATTCCTTGGACTGCTAGGGTAACTAACAACGATTGCTTGAAAGAGGCTAATGAAACTAGAAGCCTTATATACAACAATAAGAAAGAGATAAACTGCTTTCTTTGGTCATGTGATGAGAAGAGAGGCATTGGAGAACATCGTGACAACTGGAAAGATCGAGGGAAAGAGAGGCAGAGGCTGACCAAGAGAAATGACGCTGGATGGATTGAGACGGTGGCATGGAGGAATATCAGCAGCATAGTTGATCCAGCACACAAAAGACCGAGATCTGTGGAGAGACATGAACGCCTACGCCAGCCGGCACGGCACTTGATGATGAGGAAGATATGTTTCTTTACATACCTATTTACCTACCTATTTACCAATGTGACTATGTACGTAACTACTTACCTATCTAATACGTATCAACATAGTGCTAAACCTCTTTCCTACCCTCCATCATATGCCATGCCGAAAAGAGTGGGCGGTAATGTTCTGCCATCTCACTCGATCACCAGAGGCGTGGATCAGCTCCGTGTTTCTGTCTCGACCATGCCACAAGGCCAAGCCATCCAGGTATTTACTTCTCGGTCTTCCCCTTGGTCTCTTCCTTTCGATCTTGCCTGTCGTCATCAAGTTCTCTAAGTCATTTCTTCTCATAACATTCCTAAAAATTTTGACTGTCTACGTCTAATGTCTTTAATCAATTAACGATCTTCATTTGTTTCTTAGAGGACTTGTTCATTGGTTTTTCTGTCTGTTCATGGTATTCTTTGCATTTTCCCCAGAAACCACATTTCCACAGCCATCAGATGTTTTTCAGCTTGACTGCTTATTTTCCACGCCTCACATCCATACAAAAGTACAAGTTCTATGTAGCACTTCAACACTCTTTTTCTCGTTTCAATTGATATCTTTTTATTGGTCAGTATGTTTTTCATCTTGCAAAAGGCTACCCTCCCAATGGCAACTCTAGTTCTAATCTCTTCAAGGCATCTCCCATCAGATGTTATGACTGTTTCGAGATAATTGTACCAACTCACCTGTTCAAGAATATTCTCATTTACCTGTATATTACATTGTGGTATTTCGTTCTTCCTATAATTTAATTCTATTTCTAGTTGTTCCCTGTGTGTAACAACCGCATCTACTAATTGTTAAAGATCCTGCTCATTGTCTACAATCAATACTGTATCATCTGCATATCTAATGTTATTGATGTATCGTCCCCCAATGTTGATTCCTTCCATATCTTCTATACTTCTGAAAATATTTTCACTGTACAGGGAAAAAAGATCTGGAGACATTACACATCCCTGTCTCACACCTCTTTAAATAGGCTGATATTGTCCTACATCGTTATCAATTCTGATAGCAGCTTGTTGTTTCCAATATATGTTTTTCAACTATCTTCATATTTGCCTACGCACTTCCTATCTAAAAAAAAAAAAAGAAAGAAAGAAAACAGTTAGTCGCATATCCTTTACAGGACGTTGCTATCAACACCAGAATGTCTTGCTGTTGTGATCTCTTGGCAAGTTTACGTTCAGTAGTTTGCCAATGCTTTCTGAATGACCGGCACCCATACCATTTCGTAAAATACCAACGCAAGGCGATCTTCTGCCAAATATCCTGCAGCTGTGTTTCGAACGCGGGTATACGGGATTAAGAACTGCGTCCTTAACACCTTCGCCGCGGAGACGGCACTTCCTATCTACGTACCTGAATATTTAACTACCTTACTATCCACACACTAACCACCCTCCTTAACTACTCACCTGCCTGCCTACCTACCTGCCAGCCTACCTAGTTACCATAATTTCCACGCACTTACCATTCTCCCAACATACCTACCTGTCGGCTTGCTGGTCTGCCTTGTTATCTAAGACACTATTTACGCACTTACGATCTTACTTAACTACCTACCTACCTGTCAACCTACCTAGTTACCAACTATACCATCTATGTACCTTCCTCCGTCTGTACTTACCTACGTTCCTACCTGCCTGTCTAACCATCTACTACATATCTACTTATCAATCTACCACACTACTAACTTACTTACCATCGTCTATATCTACCTTCCCACGTAATCACTTCTCTACCTGCATGCATACCTAATTACCTAACCATCTGCCACATTCCTACCTACCTACCTACCTACCTACCTATATTACCTATCTACCTACCTACTGCCTACCGACCTACCTACCTATCTAAGTAACTAACTAACTACTAACTAACTAACTAACTAACTAACTAACTAACTAACTAACTTACTAACTAACTAATTGACTGACTGACTGACTAAATGACTATCTAACTAACTAACTAACTAACTAACTGACTGACTGACTGACTAACTGACTAACTGACTGACTTACTGACTGACTACTACTGACTGACTGACTGACTAACTAACTAACTAACTGCCTATTCGTCTACCAGCTTGCATACTTATCAAACTAATTACCTACCTGTCTACATAACTACATGCCTATCTAATTAGCAAAGTAACTATTTACTCACATGGCTACTCGCATATTTGCGAGTAATTGACTATAATGGCATGGAGTCATTAACTGTGACGTCATGGAGTAATTAACTGTGACGGCATGGAGTCACTAACTGTGACGTCATGGAGTTCCTAACTATGACGACATGGAGTCACTGACTGTGACGACACGGAGTCACTGACTATGACGACATGGAGTCAGGCGTCCCTAACTATGATGACATGGAGTCATTGACTATGGCGGCGTGGCGTCACTGACTATGAAGGCATGGAGTCCCTAACAATGACGACATAGAGTCACTGACTATGTTGGTATGGAGTCACTGACTATGACCCAGCACATACGCGGGGAAGTCAATAAGTAAGTCACAAATTGCTTTATCATTTTATCGGGCCTCCCAAACCGGTTGCATAGAACTGCGTGCTCTGTTTTTAAACCACGCTTTCACTTCACATTCAACTTCGGCGTCATTCGCAAAATGTCTCCCGCCAAAGTGGGTTTTCAGTGGACACAAAAATCGCTAGGGATTAAGTCAGGGCTGTAAGGTGGATGTTCCACAACTTCCCACCATAGTTGGTTAATTTTCTCCTGAGTTAATCGAGCCGTATGTGGTCTGGCATTGTCATGAAGACGCAACACTCCTCTAGTCAGCAGTCCTGGATATTTTCTTCGAACTGCATCACGAAGTATCTTCACAGTACGATTCAGAATTCACATTGCCACCTTTCTTCTTGAAATTGTTTAAAAGCACTCCTTGACATTCCCAGAACACTGTCAGCATAACCTTCCCTGCTGATAACTTAACCTTGAATTTTTGGACACAAGCGAAGAAGGATGTTTCCATTGCACTGAAGCACGCTTTGATGCACCCATGATTCGTCCCCAGTAACAATCCTGTTTAGCATGTCTTCTCCTTCATCTTCGTATCGACAGAGATGATGCAAGGACAGGCCAAATCGGTTCATGTTGTGTTTCTCCTTCAATTGTCTGTGTACCCACCTTGAGCACACTTAAATTTCAATCGATCATGCATTATGCTGTATGCTGAACCACTTGAGCACCTTATTGCAGATGCTACAGAGTCTATCGTTACTCGCCTGTCACCTCTAATCATCTCCCCAACCCGTTGCACGGATGCTGCTGTGGCAATCTCAACAGGACGACCAGATCGGATTTCATCAACAATTTTAGAGAGTCCTTGGGAAAATTTTTCTACCCAGCTATGCACCGCTGTACGGGACAAACATTTGTCAGCATAAACAGGAAGCATTTCCTTATGAATGACCTTTGCAGGCAGTTCTGTTGCCCACAAAAAAAAAAAAAAACCCACAACAGCAAGGTGCTCTTTGGTTGTACACTCCGTAAGTAGAGTGGCAATTTGGTTTATGCGCTGCGCATGCGCATGAGACACCTAGCGACACCTGAAGAACGGGAATATAAAGTTCGATGTTGCTGTCACCTAATGACACCTGTAGAAAACACCAACTACATTTACCTGCCATCCCACAGAACTGTTTGACTTAATTATTGACTCGCCCTCGTAGAGGAAACAATTAAAAGCATTGGAAATATGTATTTAACCACACACTGGGTGAATATAATTGAACGATCTAATAACAACTCTTTCTGGGCAATTCAAAAATGACGAGAGAATTAAACGACATCGATGTACGACAAATAAATTCGAGTATGCATGTATGTGTATGCCAATCTCCCTGGTCTAGTGGTTACTTTACACGACTTTCTCAGTAATCCCGTATACTCTCGTGAGTAACGTGTCGGGCGCGAGAATCGGTAGCGGTTCTCTCCGCGTCGGTAACTTACGGGGTATGTGAGCCGGTCACTCAGAAAGCAATGGCAAACTACTGAGCGTAATCTTGCCAAGAAATCAACAATCAGCTGAAAGATGCTGATGTTGACAGCGATGTCCTGTAAAGGATATGCGAACAAAAAAATATGTATGTGTATGCATGTGTAATAATGGCCTCTACACCGTCAGTTGGACTACAATGTTTACTTCTTGTCACAAAGTGAATGTTGACTAAGTGACAGATAGAGTGGCTATGGTTGTGTCTAGGGTATGTCCTTGTAACAATATGAGGTTGAACAACAGATTAACCAAGATGCATCACACCCAAACACCAGTCAGTGAACAAGCGTTAATTTGCGCACATAATATTCCTTTAATGATGAATTAACACAGACACATGTAACATATAAATCCAGGAACAGAATTCTCTAAGAATATATCTCCATCCCAATGGAACACGTCGAATAGCACTGCCTCTCAAGGCTACTAAAATATCGTTCCACACGACAGGTATACTAGCCTCTCTCTAGGCCCGACTCAAAGTAACCCACTATGGGTCTCGAATTCCACTCACTATCCCTGGAACCCACAGTGCGGAGTTATCTTCAGAACTCCGTCACAATTCTTCACTTTCTCAGACCACGACCTTCTCCTGGTCCGGTCTAGACTCAACTGTCCCCCGTCAGTCTTTGTCCCTCTCTTCTCAACAATTCCATCCCCCACAATGCCTCACACACAACACACAACCTCACTGCTCCAACTGTCTGCCCCTTCTTGCAGCCCCTCTCCCTTACCGTTTATCTCCTTATATTCTCTTTCCGGTGAATGCCCTTTCACCTCTTGAACTGTTTATATTGTACGGCCACTCACCTTAATGCCACTGAACACAGGCATGTGACACTACCCCACCCTCAAAAGAAAACATCGTTTTCAAATGTTGGGCGACTAATACTTATCAAATATGTGACCCAGACACATTGCCTGGGTAGTCGTAAGTATAAATCCAACTTACTCTAGCTACCACATTACATAATACATCAAATACTCATAGTAAACTCCCATAATCCCCACACATAAATACAAACAACTTTCTATCTTTTGTATCAATGCATGAACTAATACATCACATAATAATAATAATAATAATAATAATAATACATCATAGAAAAGCATTATACTTATGTACCCACAGGTCTCTTACTACTTCACGACCACACAATACTATTTGTGTACCGACCCTATATCAGGTGGTTCTGTTCTTGCATTAACCCACCTCTGATTCCTGTCGATGCTGTGTCTACCTTTCATGTACCCATCACTCATGGTACCTCTACAATTACAACATCTGTTTGTTATCCCTAGCCCTGGGTCAGTAATGTCGCGACAACTCTTTTGACCTGACTCAACTTTCCTATCTGTATATTGCACCGTTACACTTGAGTCTCTGTTTAGTCTGAACTCTTTATTCAATCTTGGCCCATATATCTGGCACCTTTCTTTCTGCTGCATACGCCTTATGCCTATGTGCCCTGCACATGCACTATTCTGAGCTGTTCTAGTATATCGGTCTCTATGTGTTAACGGTAATACTACTTGCCCACATGCAGTTCCGCCATCTGAAAAGTGGCGAGTGAGAACATTGTTCTTCCTCTCGAAGCACCATCTACCTTTCTTTGACTGCCTATGTTCTACTCTCCTACACCCATGTGAACATTTGTTCAGAGTAGTATCTTGTCTCTGGGAGCCACTAGCACTATATTTGGGATCCATTCTCATCTGCTCAGCTGTACTATCCTTGTTCTGAGTTCCTGTGTCTACTTCAAGTGCCTCTTCTACCTCAGCTATACTCTCTAATTTAGGTTCTATTGTGGTAACTACCTCATTACTGCTTACACTATATTTTTGGTCCCAATAAACTACTTCCTCTTCTGTACACTCTTTAACTCCTATAACATTTCCTATGATGAGATCTGCCACTGGTGAGTCTAAAACACATGCTGTCACTCTTCCTGTTATGTATGGTGTTTTTACTGTTATCACGGCTATTGGGTAGTAATTCTACTGTCCCATTAAATGTTATGGATCTAATCTTTTTCCCTGTATAATCCGAGGGTTGCACTAAACTCTTTCTCACCCCGATGGACGTACATCCGGAATCCCTAATTGTTAACGCTGGCCTATCATTAACAAACCCATGATGCATCTTCAGACTTCCTCCTTCATGCACTGCTGATCCTGCTTTAACTGTGTGACCACATATTAAGACTGGCTGACTGTCTTTTTCAAAAAGAGGTTTGCACCCACTACAATCTTCATTGTTCAGCGTCTCAATTACTTGTGCTGCATTTGAGTGCTCTGTTTCTCTCATCCTACATTGATGACTGACATGCCCGTTCCTTCCACATTTGAAACAAGTGATCTCCCTTTTACTGTTGTTCGTTGGTCCATCTGATGGTTGTGCATCACAATCTGCCATTTTGTGTCTCCAGCTCCCACAATTCCAACATCCGGCATAATTTGGACGTCTCTGGAAGTTCCCTCTTCTATATGGGTACCGTCCTACTCTACCAACATTGTTTCCTCGGAAACCATTATCTTGAAGTTCTTGTTGCTCACCTTTCTGTGCTGACTCCACACTTTTCGCCCTTGGTCTAATGACTGGATTCTGGTCCTGTTTAGTGTACGCTGCACAGACTATTTCCTCACTCATTAGTTTCCCAATTAGAACTGTTAGGATGTGCAGTCATATAGTTTTGCCCTAACTGTGACATTGTGTCTATGTCCTTTGGCTTCCGTTCCTCAAAGAAAGCTACTAAGTTAGAATTGCATGCATGATACTACCTTGTCTCTTAACACTAGATCTACTAATTTATTAAAATCTTTCCCTACCTTCTGCAAGCTCCATCCACTTAGTTAAATGTATTCTTTACTGTGTTAACAAAATCTGTGAAATCTTGATTTGTCTCTGGCACTAACTGTCTAAACTTTGTTCTATATCCATGCTCAGTTAGTTGGAACTTTGTCAGCAAACGTTGACGTAAGATAGTGTAGTTGTTCCTTTCTTCTACAGGTAAATTGAACATGGTGTCTAGTGCCTTGCCCGTAAGAAATTCGCCAAGTCGTATCGCATACTCGTTTTCTGGGATGCCTAAAGTTTTCGCACTTGCTTGAAATCTGTCCAAATAAGATTCAAGGTTGTCTCGGTCCGTAAAGTATGGCAGTTTTAATCTCTGTGACGACTGCGAAGGTTTTCTGCTTTCCTCACTTTGACCCTTCGAAGACAGTTCTAGTTTTCTGAGAGCAATTTCAGCTTCCATCTTAATCTTCTCTTTCTCAATTTCCACCGCATTTGTGTGTTTTAACTTTTCAAGTTCCATTTGTGTCTCTCTCTCTTCCTGTAGACGCTTGTTTTCCATTTCAGCTAACTTTACTTCCTGTAGGCGGTTGTTTTCCATTTCAGCTAGTTTTACTTGTGTCTCTTTCTCTTCCTGTAAGCGTTTTGCCTCGCGTTCATTATGCCTCTCCTCTCTTTCCATCTGCTTTTGTTCTTTCGCTTCTGCATACTCCTGTAACTCTTTACCTTTCAGGCCTATTCTTTCACCTGCTTCAATATAATCCATTAAAGTAGGCATCTTGTACTTGTGGACACGTTGCTGTGAATCAGCCAACTATAAATGTACAGGCTCTGCTGTTATTCTTTGTGTCACTTCCCTAAGTACACCCGCACTCCCTGTGTACGTAAATCCGTAGTGCTACAATATCACTCTGTACTCACCCAGTCACTCTATAAGCACTAGGTAGTGAGGTGGGAAGTATCACCTATACTCCCTCGTATATATATCTATGACCAAAAGTTCATGAAGTCCCTGGAAATATTGTTAAACATACATATAAAAACATATACACACAAATGGATGATAACACTAAGTGATGACTATCCAACGCTAGACTTCACAAGCTGAGTACACGGAGACGATGATGACACAGAAATAAACCACAGTAACAACCACAAGCTTGTGTAGAGACACCCACAGTGCGCGTAAAAATAAAAATATAAATTGACCACGACCACTAGACAGCAGAAATGACGAAAGATCACAATAAAAACATATATCCGAACACAACAAATATTATATGTAAATATAACGAAAAGAAAGAGAGAAAGAAAAAGAATATATACTGAAAATATACACAGATCTGACGTCAGACAACTCGGCTCTAGATATTGGTTAAGACTATTTCAATGCCCCTGCATGATACGTCAACTCATTAACGTTTTTCTTACAAAAATATCGTAAGCACCAGAAAGACAAATAAATTATTGTGCTGTATCCCGACTCTCGAGAAACACCCCAACAAATCCCCTACTCTTGACAAACACTGGACCACATACAAGTAACAGCTTAACAACCGAAAACAATATTTATAAGACAATGAGCAGCAAACAGAATGTCCACATCGTTGGCCGATAAATATGTGCCCACTAATCCGTCGCCAAAAGTTCTTTTTATTCAATGTCTACGACGCTAGATTTCAAACCGACTTCTTGTTTTGTTGCGTGGTTATTTGAATTCACGTGGTGATCAAAAGTTCCAACTGTCGACAAAAGTTGAAGATGATAGTGATATCCGTAACGTTATTGTACTTTCTCTGTACGTGGTAATAATCCAAAGTGTTCTTTCGATTTGTTGTTACTCTCGTTGCGGAGATGGCGCTTCGCTGTATCATATATGTTATAGATTCACCAAAAGAAAAGACCAAAATAATGGCAATAAATGTTCAACGCTTTCACTCTGTACCGCCAGTTCTTTTTGGCAACTGTATGCAACTATGTTCGCGGAGATGCCACGTCATCAATCGTTGACAAAATGTTTGCTGATTATAAGGTAATGCACACAAAGGGCTTTTAACAAAGCCGAACATAAAGTCTAGTTTCACACAAAACCAGCTTGTTTATCCAGTTCCACTATGGAACATCTCAGTAACTTTCCACTGTCCACGGCCTTGACCTTGCCGGACACCTCAATTTCTCTTTATCACTCTCAGTGAAAAATCATCCGTAACACAGTTTTCACACAAACACTTGACAGCCCCACCCGGCTGCGGTAGGGGTACTGTTACTATCCCCTTCAGTCAACTGTCCGTCAAATCAGCGACTGCCAATTTTTCTCTGTTTTCCAAACATGTACTTCCCCAGTACCTGGACGCTGGTGTACCCACCCGTCCTATTTACTGCGTCGAATAATCTTGACCAGTCAACTTGCAACAACACAGTGCGATTGCCTCCAGCACACACACACACCTGTCAATATCTTTGATTTTCTTCAATCCTTGGTTCAATCCTGTCAAACACACACACTTTAGGACTGACCGCACTTGTTACAAACACTGTTTTGTCCACTCGACTTTACCTGTGCTGTCCTTGACCAAACACCCCTGCTACTCCAATCGACTCTCCCGGTCGATTTGTCCTGCGTTAATTCTTGGCGTCCCCGCCTCGTCTGTTTATGCGTGCTGACCGCCGTTAATTTACCTGTAGTGGACTTGACGTGAACTGACTGCTCGCCTGTGACCTCCGCCGCGCATTTTCCCCGCGCGCTGACAGTTTTTCTTGGATGTGGCGTCTTATACACACCAAAGAGTTGCTGTTAATTTCTTGACGCAGTACTGTCTAAATTGATGGAACTAAGTCACAGATAATAACTCCTCTCTTTCAGCGAAGAGCCCACAGATATCTCAATATTGCACGGTGTTCCTTGACCGAATGCAGCTGTGGTTTGTAATCCTGTCTTCGCCTACTGGCCATTACTGGATTGAACTTGGAAAACCATGTTGTTGCGCTTAATGAACTGATTCGTACTGATGTAAAATACCGAAGTCCAAGATCGGACAGCCCTCAAAAATCTTCTCTGTCACGAAGTGAATGTTGACTAAGTGACAGATAGAGTGGCTATGGTTGTGTCTAGGGTATGTCCTTGTAACAATATGAGGTTGAACAACAGATTAACCAAGATGCATCACACCCAAACACCAGTCAGTGAACAAGCGTTAATTTGCGCACATAATATTCCTTTAATGATGAATTAACACAGACACATGTAACATATAAATCCAGGAACAATAATTCTCTAAGAATATATCTCCATCCCAATGGAACACGTCGAATAGCACTGCCTCTCAAGGCTACTAAAATATCGTTCCACACGACAGGTATACTAGCCTCTCTCTAGGCCCGACTCAAAGTAACCCACTATGGGTCTCGAATTCCACTCACTATCCCTGGAACCCACAGTGCGGAGTTATCTTCAGAACTCCGTCACAATTCTTCACTTTCTCAGACCACGACCTTCTCCTGGTCCGGTCTAGACTCAACTGTCCCCCGTCAGTCTTTGTCCCTCTCTTCTCAACAATTCCATCCCCCACAATGCCTCACACACAACACACAACCTCACTGCTCCAACTGTCTGCCCCTTCTTGCAGCCCCTCTCCCTTACCGTTTACCTCCTTATATTCTCTTTCCGGTGAATGCCCTTTCACCTCTTGAACTGTTTATATTGTACGGCCACTCACCTTAATGCCACTGAACACAGGCATGTGACACTTCTCATCTTTGACTTGCGGGCGTAAATTACAAGTAACCCTGAAATCGGAGTTGGTTCGCCTGATGGCGAGGGACACTGGTAATAGGAAAAGCTAATCCACACGCACAAATAGGTCTACTACTAGAAGTAGGCCGGCTTCCTGGCCTAGAGGTTAGCGACTTTTCTCCGTAATCTCGTATACCCTCGTAAGTAACGTGACGACGGTGAGAATCAGCAGTGGTTCGAATCGAGTCGGTAACCTTACGGGGTATGTGAGCCGGCCGCTCAGAAAGCAACGGCAAACTACTGAGCGTAATCTTGCCAAGAAATCAACAATCAGATGAAAGATGCTGATGTTGACAGCAATGTCCGGTAAAGGATATGCAAACTATTTTTAACTACAAGTAGCGTGTATGGACTAAGCTGGATTTTAAAGCTTGAGTGAGCGCAAAACAAAAAACAAATATCACCGTATCAACTACAGTAGCGCGTCAATCACCTGGAGATGTTAATCAGCTTTTTTGTTTTGCGTTCACTGGCTCTACTCCTAGTGCACTGGACTGATTTTTGCGTGTGGATCAGAAATACTTCAGTCACACCAACTTGCAACACGTGCCGACTGCGAGTGCACAAAACCCGATCTAGTTTACAATTTACGGGGACAGAACAACGACACTGTCCATTACCAGGTAATTGTATGACATGACGTGCCCATTGGATTTACGCAGTTATTGCCCAGGATAAACCCACTCCACCCCACCTCACTTATCCCATTATTTCTGGGTTTCCTCGTCTGCTGCCCTTTGATGGCCGTGACAACATCTTGTTCCCGCCGCATCTTCATTGATTATCTTGTCCGCGCCAATTCACAAACCGCACCAGAAATCTTCTTTCTTGTCACATCAGACCTGCATTTGGAGTAATTTTACCGTCAGTTTGACAAGCCCAGTGACATTTTCAAAACATCAAATCGACAACATCATGTTTGCCAGCCATACCTAGTACTAGAAAGTTCTAAACTGCATCAGCTACGGCCATATATCCCCAGACAGGCACATCAAAGTAAACAAACAAATGGAGATTACTACGTGTCTTTCAGCTCAAAAAAACATTGCCCCTGGACGGAGCTGTTGGGTCGCCTGAATTGCGTTAATTAATATCTTAAGTGTTTTATTGCACCGGAAAATAGTCTGCCCTCGGGATAGCTGTGTGACGATTATACGCATTTCAGGTGGGCGAATATTGCCCCAATTTCTTCTTTCATTCGCTTGAAATTAAATGTCTGTATCTCTAATATTGTCTCTTGTTTAAACTTCGCTGTCTTTTTTTAGTTCACTTAGTAGTCCTTAAAGGATTTAAAATACAAGAAAATCAACTTCATTGCACAGGGTGTAATCACTTATGGCTCGGTCTCTTTCCGCAGGACGGCTTGTCGAAAGCCTCGCACAAAGCACGAATTCCGTAGCTCCAGCGACGAGCCCGAGGGATCTCTGAGAAAACTGCACTCGTAAACCGAACGATGCAGGTCGGAATCGAACACATACCGCCTCACCACAGCGATTCTCTTTCAGTGGTCCATAGAGTTTATCTTCCACCGTTGTTTCTCTAGGCCAGAAGACTTGCTTAGATATGTTGTATTTTGGCCAGTATAGGAGTATGTGATCTGTTGTCGGTGTCGCAAATCCACATGTGCACATGGCTGATTCGCAAAACTTGAATTGTGTATACATGTGGTACTGCTCGAGTTATATTGTTTCTTTGATGTCGGTTCAAGGGTCGGTTGTCTCCAGGTGGGTTTGTCTAAGGCGTTGGTTGTCTGATAGGTTGGCTTTCTCTTGGTTATATCTTTAACAGGTTCGTTGTCTAATTGGTTCGGTGTCTTAAGGTTGGTTGACTGACGTGTTTCGTTAAAGAGCAACAGACTAAATGGTTTGACCACCTCACAAGAATGCCCTGATACCATCTGCCACAAAGATCCACATTGAAGACATATAATGGATACACAGCAAGGGGAAGGCCACGTAAAATATGGAGTGATGGTATCAAGAATAATCTTAGAGAAATGAAGAAGAAGAAGAAGAAGAAGAAGAAGAAGAAGAAGAAGAAGAAGAAGAAGAAGAAGAAGAAGAAGAAGAAGAAGAAGAAGAAGAAGAAGAAGAAGAAGGAGGAGGAGGAGGAGGAGGAAGAGGAGGAAGAGGAGGAGGTGGAGGAAGAGGAGGAGGTGGAGGAGGAGGAGGAGGAGGAGGAGGAGGAGGAGGAGGAGAAGAAGAAGAAGAAGAAGAAGAAGAAGAAGAAGAAGAAGAAGAAGAAGAAGAAGAAGAAGAAGAAGAAGAAGAAGAAGAAGAAGATCTAGCGGGTTGGTTCTATAAAAGGGTGGTTGTTTCACTGTTAATTCTGTAACAGGTTAATTCTCAAACTGTTTGGTTGTCTCGTGATTATCTAAAAGTTTGGCTCTCTAACATATCATGGTTGGGTTTCTAATGGGTTGGTTGTAACAGATTAGTTCTCAAACGGGCTGGTTGTATCATGGTTAACTAACATGTTAGTTCTCTAACATATTGATTGTCGCATGACTAGTTCCCTAACGGGTAGGTTCTTTTACGGGTTGAGTGTATCATTGCTGGTTCTCTAACGAGTTTGTTGCATCATGGTTAGTTCTTTAATAGGTGGATTGTATCATTGTTAGTTCTCGAAAAAGTTCGTTGCTTCATGGCTAGTTCTCTAATGGGTTGGTTGTATCGTGGTTAGATTTCTACTGGTGGGTTGTAGCATAATTAATTCTCTAGGGGATTTGTTGTATCATCGAAAGTTCTCTAACGGGTGAGTTGTATCATGGTTCTTTCTCTAACAGGTGGATTGTATCGTGGTTAGTTCTCGAAAAAATTGGTTGCCTCATGGTTAGTTCTCTAACGGGTGGGTTGTATTATGGTTAGTTCTCTAACGGGTGGGTTGTATTATGGTTAATTCTCTAACAGTTGTGTTCTTTCATGGTAAGTTCTCTAACAGGTGTTTTGTTCCATGGTAAGTTCTCTAACGGGTGGTTTTATCATGGTTAGTTCTCTAAGGGGTGAGTTGTATCAATGTTAGTTCTCTAACAGGCGGGTTGTATTTTGGTTAGTTCTCTAATAGTTGTGTTCTTTCATGGTAATTTCTCTAACGGATGTGTTGTTCCATGGTAAGTTCTCTAACCTGTGGTTTTATCATGGTTAGTTCTCTAAGGGATGGGTTGTATCAATGTTAGTTCTCGAACGGGTGGGTTTTTATCATGGTTAGTTCTCTAACGGGTGGGTTGTATCATGGTTAGTTCTTTAAGGGTGGGTTGTATCATGTTTAGTTCTATAACGGTGGGTTTTTATCATGGTTAGTTCTCTAACGGGTGGGTTGTTTCATGGTTAGTTCTCTAACGGTAGGTTGTCTCATGGTTAGTTCTGTAAGGTTTAGTTGTCTGATGGTTAGTTCTCCAATTGGTTGGATGTCTCATGGTTAATTCCACAACGGGTTGATTGTTTCATGGTTAGTTCTCTAACATATTGGTTGCCTATGGTTAGTACGTAACGAACTAGTTGCATTATAGTTAGTTCTCGAACTGGTGGTCTCCCTAACTGGTTGGTCGTCTCATGGTTGCTTGACTCACAGCTGGTAGTCCCGTGACATGGCTAGTTCGTGGTTTTCTCACACCTGGCAATTACTTTGACCCCATTACCTTGAAATGCTTGAGGATTTGTCTAACCATGGTAACGCCTTGTACAATACACCCGACAGGATCAAGCGATATACCCAACAAACCAACTCCCCGCCCGTACAGCTCCTCAAACATCATTTAACGCTGTGTTATTTTTATCTTGTGGGGGTTTCTGCTGCACGTGCGAGATTTAGGGTAATTCCCACAGAACACGTGACGTTTACACCATATTTTACTAATATCCTCCGCCATTTTGTTTTTACTGTACGTGTTACGTAAATACCCCGGCCGAGGGAATAACAAGGGCATTTTTTAGTCGAGTGAGAGAAAATAGCGCTAAGTGTGGTAATTTTAATGCGCGGATAAATACACTTAGTAATGAGACCTTCCGGTTGATGTGCCTACTATCTCGAGTCGTACGTAAGGCCGTTGCGGGACAACGGGTAAGCTTCGTGGTTGTGGAATTAATTAGCTCTATAGGCCCCAGAAAGTTTCTCTGCAGATGTACACTTTGGACAATAGTCACAATGATAATTTTCCAGCAGATGTACAAAGTGGACAATAGTCACAATGATAATTTTCCAGCAGATGTACAAGGTGGACAATAGTCACAATGATAATTTTCAGAGCAGATGTACGAAGTGGACAATAGTCACAATGAATAATTATCAACATATGGCTGGGTTGGGGTGGGGAGTGAGGGTGCGGGAAAAGGAGAGTCATAATGAACAATTCTTATCAAATGGTTGATAGGGAAAATAGTCGCAATGAACAGCAGATACCTACAATTAAAACAGCACGCGGGAATTACTGTACATGACACAACACAGACTGGGTTGTATGTAAAATATATAGCCAGATTTCTTTGGTATGTTTAGATGAAAGATAAAAAAAATTATAGCACAACTTAAGGCACTTATATAATAGCTGATATCACTTGGTGCGTTGTTTGATACACATGGAAAATAGCTGATATCACTTGGTGCGTAGTTTGATACACACGGGCAACAGCTGATATCACTTGGTGCGTTGTTTAATACACACGGGCAATAGCTGATATCTCTTGGTGCGTTGTTTGATACACAAGGGCAATAGTTGATATCTCTTGGTGCGTTGTTTGATACACACAGGCAGTAGCTGATATCACATGGTGCGTCGTTTGATACACACGGACAATAGCTGATATCTCTTGGTGCGTTGTTTGATACACAAGGACAATAGCTGATATCTCTTGGTGCGTTGTTTGATACACACGGGCAATAGCTATTATCACTTGGTGCGTTGTTTGATACACACGGACAATAGCTGATATCTCTTGGTGCGTTGTTTGATACACAAGGACAATAGCTGATATCACTTGGTGCGTTGTTTAATACACAAGGGCAATAGCTGATATCTCTTGGTGCGTTGTTTGATACACAAGGGCAATAGCTGATATCTCTTGGTACGTTATTTGATACACACATGCAGTAGCTGATATCACTTGGTGCGTTGTTTAATACACACGGACAATAGCTGATAGTACTTGGAACGTTGCTTGTTACATAGGGGCATTTGCCGAGAGCACCTGATGTGTTACTTAAAAGACAAGAGAAATGGCTGATAGCACTTGGTGTGTCACTTAAAAGACATGGACAATAGCTGATAGCACTTGATGTGTTACTTGATACACACGGGCAATAGCTGATAGCACTTGATGTGTTGCTTGATACACATGTGCAATAATTGATATCACTTGGTGAGTTGTTTGATACACCCAGGCAATAGCTGATATTACTTGGTGCGTTGTTTGATACACATATTCAATAGCTGATATCACGCAGTGCGTTGTTTGATACACACGGGCAATAGATGTTATCACTTGGTGCGTTATTTATACACACGGGCAATAGCTGATAGTACTTGGAACGTTGCTTGTTACACAGGGGCATTTGCTGATAGCACTTGATGTGTTACTTGATACATATAGGCAATTGCTGATAGCACTTGATGTGTTACTTGATACATACAGGCAATAGCTGATAGCACTTGGGTTGTTACTTGATACACACAGGCGATTGCTGATAGCACTTGGTGCATTGTTTGTGACATAAAGAGTTAAAAACAGGAAATGGGGTTGGGTGGAGGGGAGAGAAAAAAAAAGAAGAGAGAGAGAGAGAGAGAGAGAGAGAGAGAGAGAGAGAGAGAGAGAGAGAGAGAGAGAGAGTGGGGTGGGGGGTACAAGACGTCGTTTCCACCTCAAAATGACACACTGATATATGGTCATATATCATTATTTCTTGACCACACGGCGCTCGACGTGGCAAGTACCCCGCCGACCACCTTATCGTCCAGACAATTTTATGGAACCCAGTTTATGTGTCCGACTAGACCTGGTATCTGTGTGGTCAGAAAATGATCCCGTCTCGACGGCCGGCGAATACCCGCGTTTCTCACAACACCGCCGCGGCTCTATATCACATTATAAGGTGAATAAATATTCACAACTAACTGATATATGGAAGATAGGCAGACGGGTGTGTAAATAACAGATGTCATGTCAGACAACAGAAAAAAATCTAGAGTTGTATGGGCAGTTGGTTGTAGCGTCGATGAGGAAAGCACATTTAATCGAAACTCTAGATGTGGTTGTTAGCGTGTGGATACAGTTGATGACTTTATAGACACAGATGTTGCCATTATAGGCAAAGTTGATGACGTGTTAGGCACAGTTGATGACGTGTATAGGCACAGTTGATGACGTTATAGACACAGTTGATGACGTTATAGACACAGTTGATGACGTTATAGGCACAGTTGATGACGTTATAGACACAGTTGATGACGTTATGTGCACAGTTGATGACTTTATAGACACAGTTGATGACGTTATAGATTCATCTGATGATATTATATATACAGCTGATGATGTTATAAGGATAGCTGATAATGCGCGTTGTGGAAGGAGATTGGGCCATATGGGATAAAAACCCACTGCAATGAAGTCGACCCTGTCGACTTTTAAACGACTTGTTAAGGTACAGTTGATGATGTTACAGGCACAGATGATGGTGTTATCAGTACAGATGATGATAGTATAGGCACAGCTGATGACTATATAGTTGATGATGTTATAGATACAGCTGATGATGTTACAAGTACAGTTAATGATGTTATAGGCACAGCTGACGGCGTAACACACTGCGGCTAATCTAACGGCAATACCATGCCTTGTGTATATATCCCGAATGGTGTGGCCAAAGACACAATTTAATGTCATTAAAAGGGGACAGAAATACCATTTAGATAACGTTCCCAACTATCATCTTCTGAAAAACCGAAATGCTCTCTCCATCCCTCGACGCATGGACGCCCTCGTTCCAGCCTCGATTTCCGGTTCTAGTGGGAAAGAGAAGAACCCAGGTGCACCAGAATATTCTTAATTGTTGTCTCCCTTGTTCCAGCGAGTTCCCGGGGCTGATGGCAGACAGTTGCGGGCTGAGGACAACCCCCAGCGGACACCTCCAGAAGGCCAACCAGCGACCACAGAAGCGGGCAACGGGGAAAGGGTGAGTAAAGAAGAAACCGAAAAAGTTATAACCGGAAGGAGGAAAAAAAGGAAAGGGACAGGAAGAAAGTTATGGATACAAAGAACAGGAGACTGAGGATAAAGAACTAGTTGGGACATATGCTCCGGCCGGGTCGTCGGTGCTGTTTCTGTGTGTGTTTGTGTGAGATTTGTGTACCGTTTGTTTTCATATGAAAAGTATATGTGTATAGTCGTTAGTAGCGGTTCCAACTTCACGGTAAAGGATCGCCCCATTTTGCTCCGTTAGTGTGCCAGTGAATATCACACATAATGCTCCTCTGGTGCGCATAATAATAAGACAGTACTACTACAAATACACCAAAACAAACGGTACAGCAATAACAACAACGACTACTGCTACTATTATTACACCTACTACTAGCCGGTCTCCCTGGTCTAGAGGTTACACGACTTTCTCCGTAATCCCGTATACTCCGATTGCTACTTCTGCTGCTGCTAAAGCTACTACTACAATTACTACTGATGTTACTACTACTACTACTACTACAACTACAACTACTACTACTACTACTACTACTACTACTACTACTACTACTACTACTACTACTACTACTACTACTACTACCACTACTACTACAACTACTACTACGACTACTACTACTACAACTACTACTACTACTACAACTACTACTACTACTACTACTACTACTACTACTATTACAACAACAACAACAACAACAACAACAACTACTACTACTACTACTACTACTACAACAACAACAACAACTACTACTACTACTACTACTACTACTACTACTTCTACTACTTCTTCTACTACTACTACTACTACTACTACTACTACTTACTACTACTACTACTACTACTACTACTACTACTACTACTACTACTACTACTACTACTACTACTGTTTTAATGAAAATAATCACAAAATGTACATTAACAATGATGATAATAATGATGCGAATGTACACAAGGCAACATGATGATCATGACGACAATGGCGCAGTAATGAGTACTTGTAGCATCTAGGAACGTGGCTGGGATGTGTAAGTTTCGTGCGCATGATCACATGTCACTCGGTTCGAATCATAGTATACGGCTGGACATTATTACAATAATTACTATAGTGCGTTCACTAATGTTTGCCCCTTTCATTTTGTTTTCTTGTCTAGTGCATCCTCTACTCTACTATTTATTATACTTCTATGAGCGTCAAACAATACGTGTGTGTTTATTTATGAACTGTCCTAGTGGCCTCTAGGGATTCCCAAGTTTATATTTCTATGCAACTTTTTCACTTAACCTCCCCCCCCCCCTTTCCCACGGCGTATTGGAAATCGCGAAAAGTAGGCCACCAGATCGCTGCTCTGGCAACAATGTTTTAGGAATGACAGCTACCCACATATAGATAGGGTCTGTTACCTGGGATGGAATCTGCATGCAGAATTCGGACACACTGACATTCGAGGTGCATAACCAGGTGCCTCGCACTGACCTCAATACGGTAATTAGGAAAAATTAAGAAGTAGAAACTAGTTTCTAGGAAACGTTTCGATTGAAACAAAAAGAAGAAGGAGCAATCGGGTCGTGATTAATGGAAAAAAAAAAAAAAGAAGAAGAAATATTCGATAGTTACCACCACTTTATAAAAAGAGCCCCATTGATAACACGACAAAAAAGCCCTCGCTGCCTCCTCAGCGGCTGTTAAAGGCACCATGGAGGGTCGGTCATCGATCAGTCTGGCGTGAAGCAGGCGTGAAGGAAACTTGAAGAACTCTCCGCTTGGAAAACCCATGTCTCTTAAGGCATCACGGGCCAACTAAAAATAATTCCCGCAATAAAGGAACAATATTGAAACTCTTCGCTTCTTGTAATTAAATTCTGCAGGCGAACGGGAATTTTGGGCCTCTTAATTTTGTGGCGTGTTCTTGGGCCAGTCAGATTGTCTCGGGTCGGACGTCAAGTGGCCGTGGGAAGATGTATATTTCTTTAATGGGTTAGTTGTTCCATTTGTTTGTTTTATTTGGGGGAAGGGGTAGCAGTCTGCTGCAGGACAACAAGGTGTGAGGAATCTTTCTGTTGATGGTCGTGAAACAAAACAAATAAATGAACAAATAATAAAACAACAAATTGAACGGAACGTAAAGAAAGAAAGAAAAGAAAGAAAGAAAGAAAGAGAGAAAGAAAGAAAGAAAGAAAGAAAGAAAGAAAGAAAGAAAGAAAGAAAGAAAGAAAGAAAGAAAGAAAGAAAGAAAGAAAGTATTGCAAATACAAAGAAATAAACAATTGATTATCGAACAAAATAAAGACAAAATAGGAATTGTGAGAATGTAAAGAAACGAAGAAATGCTAGTTAAATAACAAACGGACACGAAGGATTGTGCTGATGTCCAAACAAGTCATACAAATCTAGATTGGGAGCCGGCCTCTGGGTTCAGAAGCTCTAGGTTTGTGTCCAGTACACGAACCATCATCATCATCATCATCATCATCACCATCATCACCATCACCATCATCATCATCATCATCATCATCATCATCATCATCATCTTGAGCTATGATGATCCGGGTTAGTTATGTCACACGACCACTAGAGTCTCGCATTAGATGTGTGTATACCTTTATTTTTCCCTTCTCATCATCATCATGTGCGGATAAGCGCGAGCAATCGCGGTTCACTATGTGACGCGAACCCCAGCCTTGGACCAGGTGGATGTGTCAACTATTCAGGGACGCCACCCGGATGCTGTCAACCTCACACGCGTTCTCTGTCTGGGCACTGGGTTGGATGACCAGCCTTCTGTGACAGGGGTGGCAAATAGGGGTGCCGCATGCAGCGCACAGTAAAGATCGTTGGGCATTTTGGACAATGGAAATGGTAGGCCAACCAAACACTGCTCTAGCAAAATGTAAATACAGTAAAACTTTGATTAACCGTATCCTGTTTAACCGTCACTTTCTGTTATACGTCATCGTCTTTAAAAAAAAATATGCGAGATACATTGGGGGGGGGGGGGGGGGGGGGGAATATCCTATTTAAAGGACATCGCTGTCAACACCAGCATTTTACTACTAGTTGTTGATGTATTGGCAAGTTTACTTTCAGTAGTTTGTCATTGCTTTCTGAACAACATCCCATACCAACACGTTAAAACCCAGCGCAACGCGGTCTACTGCGAAATCGGTCGCAGCTGTGTTTCGAAGATATAACATAACGGACGCTATATTCAATGTCTCTGTGCTGACATTACAATGTCTAACCTAAAGAGTGGGTGGAATAAACTATTGTCTGAACCTATTGACGAAACTGAAGGAACTGAGACTGCAGTGCTGACGAAATTGTGCAACTGTGCAACAATGTTGGACTAAATAGTGAAAACATTAGTCCAGAAGAATTAGCAGATTGGGTGGAAGGTGACAAAATGAATGCAGGTTTTGAAATTTTGAACGATGATGAAATTGTTTCTAGTGTGACTGCCATTGAAGAAGAGGAAATTGATGACGGCGAAGGATCAGTTCTTAACCCAAAACCTACAACTAGCCACTCAGAAGCAGAAACAATGTTATCAAAGGGCATCGACTGGCTTGAAATGCAACAAAGATCCTACTTCTGCGTAAGACACGGAACATCTCTGCACAGAAAGATCGAGCCACAAAGTCACAGAAGGATATGACAGATTATTTTAAAGTAAAGTAGGTTTATAGTATTACAATACATTTGTGTACATTACTACTCTTATATTGAAGTTTATATTGATCGTTTTGTAACATTACATGTAATATGTACGTATTATTCACTTTTAAAGGATTTTATTTTCATTTTCGTCCCAAGCCCGCAGTGAAGGTACTGTACATATGTATTAGGAGATTTCTGTTATCCATCTATTCGGTTATCCGCCACAGCGCTGGTCCGGGCAGTGACGGTTAATCGAAGGTTTACTGTATTAGAGTGTTGTTTAATCACATGATCCATGGAGTGTTATTTAATCACATGATCCATGGAGTGTTGATTATCCACAACGTGAGTTTCGCTGTAGCGCAGTGGATGTAAACAATATGAGAGAACACAACTGTGGAAAACAGGACGTTGCGATAACTAGCCTTTCTCAGCAAACAAATGCACAAAACGCAGGTCAGCATGGCCGAATAGGTAAGAACGCGTGTTCTTAACCATCCGCTGTGCTGATGCTGGAGGTTAGGGGTTCAACCCCTACACCAGACAGCGGGACTAAAATGTTGACCTTTGGACTTAAGCGTAGTTCATACACACTATTTCTAGTAGTGCTGGGCTGAAATTTGGGTGTGGATTAGATTTTCCTATTAACAGTGTCCCTCGCCATCAGGCGAACCCACTCCCACTTCAGAGGTACTTGTAATTTACGTCTCCAAGTCAAGGACAACAGGTCAGCATTTTAGTCCAACTGTCCGGTGTAGGGGTTGAACCGCTTACCTCAGCATCAGCACAGCGGATGTTTGAGAACACGAGTTCTTATCCATTCGGCCACGCTGACAACAACAATATGAAATGGCACGAGGTAATCCAGTCCATCTGGTGACTTGCGGGATAACTGAGCCGGCCGCTCAGAAAGCAATGGCAAATTACTGAGCGTAATCTTGCCAAGAGATCAACATACAGCTGAAAGATGCTGATGTTGACAGCGATGTCCTGTAAAGGATATGCCCCCCCCCCCAAAAAAAAAATCCAGTCCATCGGGCCGCTGGTCACGTGGTCGAGGCCCCAGCCAGGTGGGTTTGTTAAACTGATCTGGGCTGTTAGGTCCACGCGGTATAAGTCGGCTATCTGCACATAGCCTGGACAGGTAAGGCAGCCAGCGTAACCCCGACCACATGATCCGTCGAGTGCCGATTATCCACATATTCCATGGAGTGTTGATTATCCACATGATCCATTGAGTGATGATTATCCACATAATCCATGGCGTAATATTATCCAGATAATCCACGGCGTACCGATTGTCCAGATAATCCAATGCGTACCGATTATCCACATAATCCATGGAGTACTGATTATCGATATAATCTATGGCGTGCCGATTATCCACATAACCCATGGCGCACCGATTATCCACATATTTTGTGGCGTACCGATTATCCACATAATCCATGGAGTACTGATTATCGATATAATCTATGGCGTGCCGATTATCCACATAACCCATGGAGTACCGATTATCCACATAATCCATGGCCTACCGAGTATCTACATAATCCATGACGTACCGATTATACACATAGTCCATGGAATACCGATTATCTACATAATCCGGGGCGTACCGATTATCCACATTATTCAGCGAGAGATTGTCCACATAATTCATCAAATACCGAATATCCACCGAGTGTCGATTATCCACATAATCCATCAATTGCCGATTATCGCCATAATCCACGGAGTACAGATTATCCACAATATCCATCGAATACAGATTATCCACCGAGTGCCGACTTTCCACATAGTCCATAGAGTGCCGACTGGGCTAACAAAAACTATCGATGTGCCCAACGGAAGGTAAACAGGTGTTTAAGTTCTTAGTTCTTCTTAGTTTTTGTTTGTTTTGTTACCAACAACACAATATACAAGGTCATCCTCATTGCACATCGAACCATTTCAGTCCACACACACACACACACACACACACACACACGCACACACACACACACACACACACATATATATATATATATATATATATATATATATATATATATATATATATATATATATATATATATCAGCATTCCGAGCCATTGAGGTTCTTTGCTGCAAATACAATCTGTCTCCATTCGTCTCTCTGGTGGACCTTCTCTTGCCAGTCGTTGATTCCAAGTATATATATATATTATGTAGTAAAATAATATATAATATGTGTAAAGCTACAAAAAAAAAAGGGGGGGGGGGGGTAACCGGGGAATCCCGTCGTGAGGGAAAATACATCTCTACTGAAGTCGGATTTGTCGGTTGTAAAGACGCAACTGTCGCAGCTTTTCTATAAACGGACACATCGCACGCAACATCGTTCATCGGACAAACAAGGAAGGGGAACTGTGACCTTGGAGACGCAAATGAAATGTTGGAAGAAGACGAAAAGGACAACGTGGACTCGGATAAAACCAGCTATTTTACCATCAATACATGCACAGGAAGCGAGGATGGGTCGTTCAAACATGAGAGGACAAGCATCTTATTGTAGTCCACCTCAGAGATGAAGACGACACTTAATTAACACACGGATTCTGGAATCCGGCCGCAAAAAATTCCTGTTTCCTAAATCAGAGATATTTGTTGTTATAATAGAAACGGGAGGCTTCTTCTGGCAGACTTGGTCGAGGTACCAGGCCATGGAAAGGCATCTCCGACCAAATACTGCAGATTTAAGTAGCAGGAGATTCTAGCCGGGGATAATGCACGTCAGCTCACCGCGGCAAAGGCGCTCGAGGCGGCAAATCCTAGGCAAGGATTATAGGATAACATCGACCTGTCAGAGTAGATCTTGCATAGGATTTGACCCTAATCCTCTTCAGCGCTCGGGGATGTTTTCATAGCATACTCGCACACGCGGGCAGACATACTGTTGCGCCCACAGGAGCAGGAGGGGAGCAGCGCATGTGCGTTAAGCGCACTGAGACGTGTTAGTTCACGGACTCATCACGCGGGAAGCGCCCCAGGTTTTTCTGGTGTATACATGCCTGTACATTTCTTGTACATTCGCTGCTCGCTTTCTTTATACCTAACACTGGAGGATTAAGATGTCGTCGTCGGAAAGAATGAACGACTAAAATAATAACAAACAATGGACGGAATAAACAGGACACGACGGGGAAAGGAAGAATTTTAAAAAAAAATCCCCCCCCCCCCCCCAAAGAAATACATGAAAGAAATGAATGGTCGAGGTTGGGAGGTTGGAAGAATAAGTGGGGTTGCGAGAGAGGACGGGAAAAAGAAAAAAAAAAGGAAATGGGTGGGTGGGTGGGGGGGGGGGGTGTTAACGCCGCTTAATGGCAGAAATAGACAAAAGTAATCGAGGAAATAAGGGTGGGTGGAAGTAATGAAAACAAAGGAACGGGACAACTAAGATAAGAATAGGCAAATTAATGGTAAAATGTGAAGAAGTAAGTCGCGATACAAAGAAAGGTGGTAATATAGATCTGGAATAAGAAACTGATGAGAAGACAGGAGCAACAGAGTGGTGGAAGGAGTAGAAACAAAGCAAGAAATATGACGGTAAAATTGTGGATTAGAAAGCTAACAAAGAAAGGCAGCCGAGCTGTGAGGTGATGAATGAAAAAGAGAGTGGGGGGGGGGGGGGGGAGAGAGAGAGGAGAAAGAGAGTGGGGTAAGAGAGAGGGGGGGGGAAGAGAGAAGAGTGAGACAGCGTGGGATGAGAGAGAGCGCGCGAGAGAGACAGAGAGAGGAGAAAGAGAGTGGAGTGAGAGAGATAAAAGAGAGTGGGGTGAAAAAGAGAGAGGAGAAAGAGAGTGGCGTGAGAGAGATAAAAGATAGTGGGATGAAAGAGAGAGAGGAGAAAGAGAGAGGGGTGAGAGCGAGAGTAGAAAGAGTGTGGGAGAGAGAGAGAGAGAGAGAGGAGAAAGAGAGTGGGTGGGAGAGAGAGGGGAGAAAGAGAGTGGGGTGGGAGAGAGATAAAAGAAAGAGAGTGGGGAGAGAGAAAGAGAAGAGAAAGAGAGTGGTGTGATAGAGAGGATAAAGAGAGTGGGGTGGGAGAGAGAGGGGAGAAGAGAGTGATAGGAGAGGGGTGAGTGAGAGAGAAATGAGAGAGAAGAGAGTGTGAGAGACAAGAGAGTTTGGCAGATTTGTCGAGAGAAAGAGAGTTTAAGAGATATACGGAGACAAGAAATATAATTCTCGAGGTTATCAAGGAGAAGAGATAATTAGATAACAACGATCACAGGATTTTATAGAGTTGCAAAGATAAACAAGATTTAGAGTTGCAAAGATAGAGAATTGTTAGAGGATTCCAAAGTTAACAAGATATGTTGAGAAGAAAATAGGCGTTTAAAAGATGTTAGAATATAAGAAAATGAATTCATGAGGATATCAGGATTAAGAGAGATTTAGAAATTAGCAAAGATTCAAAAAATGTATAGATTAAAAAAAAAAGAGATTTAGAAAGTAAGAAAGTTTTATAGATACACATAAGAGAAGGGGGAGGATGGCGGTCTTCATGGTTTTCTAGGATTCAATGGCTGGTGAGGTTTGCAAAGGTGAGAAATAGCTGTAGAGTTTATCAACGATAAGACAGTTTTAGTGACTTGCAAAGATAAGAGAATTTTAGAGATTTACTTAAAGATGGGACAGAGTGGCCTATAGGCAATCACAGATAAGAGACATGAAAATAGAGCTGATCCACGACTCTGGTGATCGTATGAGACGACGAAACATGACAGTCCACGCTTATCGGAATGGCACATGATGATGATGATGAAAGATAAGAACGTGTATTTTAAAGGTTACCCGCGTTAAGGCAGTGCATACTGAAAGAGTGATAGAGAGGGCGCGGGGGTGAGGATACTCCAAAGAGGCCGTGAAATTTTTGGAAAGCCGAGACGAGCATTTGTCTGCTCATCTGTTAATCTTGTCACGAGAGTGACCACGCGACTGGACAAAGTATCCACGACCTGGGCCTCTAATGAAGGACCCGACTGACCTTAAACGACCGAGCTCGCCTACCATGTCGTTTAGCGTCGGCGCCCTCCTGATGCCTCCAACAACAAAGGTAGCCAAGACAAGCCAGGCATTTAAGTATTCTAAAAGCCCCGCTACCGCTCACGTGCGATCTTGGCACGTGCCCTACAGGGCACACGTGATGGTCGGTCATAATTGCCGGCTTTTACGGGCCGGCGGAATGTGGGCAGGACTCGCCTCTGGTCATTGATGGACGATCGGGGCATTTGGGGGGCACAAGAATGGAGCATAGATAGACAAAGGTGGCGTGGTTTTAATGACTAATATTATATTCATGTGTTTGAAAGTTAGAGGAATCGAACTGCGGACAATGAATACAGAAAGGAGGAGAAGAGGGAGGAGAAGAGGGATAGAAAGGAGAGGGGGATAATACTTGACCTTGGGTCAAGACTATTCAGGGGCAACAACCAGAGTGTACAATAACAATAACTGTGGACAACCAGGTTTGGATAGCCTCCCTGGGATAGAAGTACTGGTGTTTATTTTATTATTTTTGTTTTTCAACTGTAGTTGTCGATTGTCGTGGACTGAAGAGCCCACTCGAACTACTGGACTATGATTGTAGGCACCGTGCAGCCAGAAACGTAGTTGTCCAGTTCCATTCTTAAACAGTGCTATGCCAGTATTCGGAGTCGATATTTCCTAGTGAGGGGGAAAGAAAAGGGGGTAGGGGAAGCGAGGGAGGAGGGAAGAATTTCACAGGTGAACCAATTTTAAAAAAAAAGAGCAAGGGACTCGTATCTATACCTTGAGTTGTATAGGGTGTATTTTTAATGACTGCGCAGTGTTTGACAATATTGTCGGTCCAAGTTGTGTACTCACCCACTGTAAAGTTCATGCAACATAATAGGTAAATACAAAACTTGGACCTGGGGGTGTTGGCTATTTACCTGCGATTCTGAAATGAGATTGGGCCATATTTGTTATAGATTGTGACAGACGGCGTTTTTTTTTTTTTTTCCTCAATGGTAAAGATGATGCTGAGGGAGATATTTGCAAGTGGTAGAGATGAGGCTCAGGGGGCTATTTTGCAGTGGTAGAGATGAGGCTGAGGAGGATATTTCACATGGTAGAGATGAGGATGAGGAGGATATTTCGCAATGGTAGAGATGAGGCTGAGGGGGATATTTCGTATTGGTAGAGGTGAGGGTAAAGGAGATATTTGCCAGTGGTAGAGATGAGGCTGATGGAAATATTTGCCAGTGGTAGAGATAAGGCTGATGGAGATATTTGCCAGTGGTAGAGATGAGACTAAGGGGAGTATTTCGCAGTGATAGAGATGAGGCTGATGAACATAAGACAGGCGATGATTGGAGTCAACAAGTTAGGCACACGTATACACAAAAGAGAAGGACAGACAGACAGACAGACAGATAGACAGACAGACAGACAGACAGACAGACAGACAGACAGACAGACAGAAACAGACAAGAATGGAAGGCAGACAGACAGATAGCCAGATATGCAGTAAAGTTGTCAGGCAGGCAATACATTACATTGGCACCTTTCCGTCTTGACAGACGATAGTTTGGTACATTGTGCTTCAAAAAGGCTTAATAACTACGATCCATGGCGGTGGCGAGTGTGGCTGGTAAGGCCAATTCTTGCTGCAAATGTTTGCCCACAGTGGGTGCATGTGAAAACATGGTCATTTCCACCATTTTGCACCATCTTACGTCTCTCACGCTCTGTGTGTGCTTTATCTGCAATCATTTTCTCCTATGTCTTTATTCCATTTCTGATAGTTGCCCTCCATGCAACACGTTCAGCGGCGACGTGCTCCCAATAAGAGTAGTAGGAAAGGTGATAACTAATTAGATTTTCTGGATTGACCTTGCTGGATTAACCCTAATCCAGCTGGATTAGGGTTAGGGGTTAGGGTTAGGGGTTAGGGTTAGGGGTTAGGGTTAGGGGTTGGGGTTAGGTTTAGGGGTTAGGGTTAGGGTTAGAGGTTAGGGTTTCTGTCCGCTCCTAATTATATTTTCTGGATTGACCTCGCTGGATTGAGCCCAATCCAGCTCGGGACCGGGGTGGGTTGGGTAGGTTAGGTATCTAGGTCATATGTAAGGGGGATAATTCTAATAAAAGACATGTTTTCTAAGGGCAGATAACTGAGTGTGTGTATAATAATTTAACTAATTTTAAAATAAATAAATAAAATAAAAATAAATAACAACCAATGGCGCGCGGGCGGCGGGCGCAGGAGAAAGCGCAGTCGATCGGTCACGTGGAGCGGTTGGGGTCGAACCCAGTAAAACAGTGTCTTGTAGTAACCAAGTGGCTGATCATTGCTGAGTGACCACAAGGCCTATCAGTGACGAGTGCGGGTAGTGGGGCTAGACAGTTCGAACCCTCGAGCCACGCTCGGTGTCATATGAAAATTATAAACAGTAAAAGGGTAAATATGGCGTGTATATGACCTGTAGTGGGTCGTAGTGGCTTATACACTATCATCATATAGATTACACCTCTTCAAAAGAAAACCTTAAAACAGTAAAGATGGCCGATAGTAACGGTTGTAAGGGGTATGGCTTAGTGTTGTTTGATGTTAAGGGGTGGTTGAGTAGCCGAATAGTTAGATAACTGCTTCGGAACACTATCATCAAGTAGATTACACCTCTTCAAATGAAAACCTTAAAAAAGTAAAGATGGCCGATAGTAAATGCTGTAGTGGGTGTGGCATAGTGTTATTCGTTGTTAAGGAGTGGGTGAGCGGAGAAGTAGCTAGAGAAGTGCTTCTGGCCATTTTAAAGGGGTGGGCGAGTGGTGAAGTGGCTAAATGAATGCGTCGGTAATTTGCTAAGAGACAGAGGAGTTGCTAGATAAAGGCTCCAGGTTGTTGTTAAGGGGTAGGTGGGTGTACAAATAACTAGATAACTGCTTCAGATCCCTGTTAAGAGGTGGGCGAGGGGCGGATTAGTTAGATAATTACGCCCGCTCCTTGGTAAGAGCCAGGGTGATCGAGTGGAGAAGTGGGTAAATATTGGCATGGAGGTCTACCACCGACACATTCAACCCATAATGGCGGCGTCGGTAGTCAGAAGACCTAGGATATTTTCATTATATGTCTATTGTAAAGTGGTCGACTGGTTATTATAACGGTGGTTGCTATTATCTGTAGTGGATGGGACTTAAATACTATCATCATACCGTTTACAGCTCTTCAAATGAAAATCTTGAAAGTGTAAAGATGGCCGATGGTTTTAGTGGGTATGACTTTGTGATATTCGGTGTTAAGGGGTGGGGTGAGTGGATGCTGTAACTAGATAAACGCTTCCGAACAGTATCATCGGGTTCGAATCCCAGTGGGGCGGTTTAGTGGTAGAATAATATTTGGTTACTTAGTTGTGATTTCGAGCTCTGGTGTTATTAACCAGGTTATGTTTAGAAAAGGAGATGTAGTGTGCTGGTTTAAAAGTTTAAATTTGGGTGATTAAATTTTAATCAAAATTTAAAAATAATAAATCGCAATTTTATTGCGCAAGATGTAAGCTTGATATATGTCCTATACCTAACCTATACCTATACCTAGCCTATATCTGTATATTAAGTGAGGCACGCAATAAAATTGCGATTTATTATTTTTAAATTTTGATTAAAATTTAATCACACAAATTTAAACTTTTCCATTTCTAACATTGGTTTGTAACTATGTCTCTTAAGAAAGAGTTTGATGTGTTTGATGTATAGTTAGGGTTATGGTTAGGGTCATGGTTAGGGTTAGTAAGAAAGAGTTTGTTGTGTTTGCTGTATATAATGCTCTATTTTCCTTAGGCTCTTTTAGGCGATCATCGTTAGTTACTCTGGTAGTCCAAGGAATGCAACTCATTCGTCTCAGGAACCCAATCTCTGTTGTTTTTTCAAGTTCTGCCTAGGGGTGATGGTCGATGACCATATTCGTTGTCTAGAATAGCGCCTAGTAGGTTAGGGGGACATATGATTTATCTCTATTAGGTTGGAAAATCTGCCTAGTCAGCAGAAAATCGGCTGTTCTGTATTGCAAGAGAATGTTAATGTTATTTGGTATGAAACGTTGAAAGTCAGTTAGAAGATGTGGTAGAGGGTATTCAAGGGCTCAATAAGGCTGACGTGGCTTTAAGAAAGGTCGACTTCATAACAGACACTGTTGGTTGGTTGCAGACTTGCCGCTATTGCAGCTGTGAAATGACAAAGTGTGATAGAGGTGGACAAAGTAAGCAATGTTATGTTAGCTAGACTTCGAGAACACTCTTTGTATTGTTGAAAGATGGACCAATGGAAGGTTAGTGTAGCAGACATTGTGGTATAAAAAGTTGAAGATGTCAGCCATGGGAAGTGGATCTTTGCTGACGAATACTCAGATGTTAATGAAACTATCACAGGTGGAGCCACAGATTGCATTGCCATAAATGTTGTTATGACTGTTTCATTAGAGCTCCTGTGCAACGAAGGTTTGGAGTTCTTAGTGGTGCGACATGGAGACGTTGTGAGGCTATCTATGAAAGACAGAGACACTTTGTGTTAGAAAAGAAAAAACCAAGAGTGTGAAGAGATGGGTGATTAGTATGTATAAGTGCTTCTTTAGTGGATAATCTAAGTTGAAGCTTTCGGTAATGTAAAAGATGGAAAGTGTTGACGTTGATGCTTATGTCTTGTGAAATGTCTTTCCAGATAAAAGTTCAAGACACGTTTGACATAACTACAGAGGCAATATTTGTTCCTACTTTTTTTTTTTATAAGTTTACACGAGATATTTATAAGTTTGGTCGAGATGTTTCATTTTTGGCCAACATTTTTCCCCATTTGGCTAACACATTTTCTTACTTCGGTCAACATATTTCATAGTTTAGCCCCTATGTTTTCCCTTTTGGTTAACACATTTTCCTACTCTCCGTAAGTTTGCTGTAAATTTCTCTTTACTTGGTCAATATTTTTCTCATTAGGTTAACACATTTTCTTAAGTTTTATAAGTTTTGTGTAAATGTTTTCTTCACGTGGGCGATATTTTTCTCATTAGGTTAACACATTTTCCTAATTTTTATAAGAATGGATGAGATATTTTTTCACTTGGCCAATATTTTTCCCATAAGGTTAACACATTTTCATACTTTTCATAAGTATGGTTGAGATATTTCTCCACTTGGTCAATATCTTTCCCATTTGGTTAATACATTTTCCTAATGTTTATAAGTTTGGACAACATATTTATAAGATTAGTTGAAACATGTCTTTATTTTGGACAATATTTTTTTCACATTTGGTTAACAAAGTTTCCTGCTTTTTATGCGTCTGGCCGAAAATTTTCTTTACTTGGTCAACAGTTTTCACCTTTGGTTAACAAAGTTTCATACATTTTATAAGTCTTGATGCGATATTTCTTTACTTGGCCAATATGTTTCATCTTGGGCTAACACATTTTCCTACTTTAGTCGACATATTTTCCTACTTTTTGTAAGTTTGGTCGACATATTTCAAATTTGGCCAATATTTTTTCTAATTTGGGTAACACATTTTCTTATAACAGTCGACATCTTTATAAGTTTGTCCATTGTTTTGCCTATTGTATTACTTCGGTCGACATATTTCTTGACTTTACTAGCATGTTTTCTTACTGGTTATAAATTCGGATGAGATATTTCTTTACTTGGCCAATATTGTTCATCTTTGGCTAACAAATTTTCATCCATTTCATAAGTTTGGACGAGACATCTATAAGTTTGATCGATTTTTTTCTTATTTGGCTAACATGATTTCCTACTTGCCCAATATTTTTCACAATTGACGAACAATTTTCCTACTTTTCATAAGTTTGGTCGAGATATTTCCTATTTTGGTCACCATTTTTAATTAGTTTGGTTACCATTTTTCCTACTTTTTTTTATAATGTTAGTCGAGCCGTTTCTTATTTTGGTCAACTGTTTTGTCAGTTTGGCTAACAATTTTTCCTACATTTTATAAGTTGGTTGAGACGTTTCTTAATTTGACTAACAGTCTTGTCAGTTTGGCTAACAATTTTTCCTACATTTTATAAGTTGGTCGAGATATTTCTGTATGTGGCCAACATTTTCATTAGTTTGACTAGCCTTTTTCCTATTTTTTTTTTATACGCTTGGTTGAGATAATCCTTAATTTGACCACGAGTTTTATAAGTTTGGCTAACAAATTTTACTATATTTTATAAGTCTGGTCGATATATTTATGTATTTGGCCAACGTTTTTAATAATTTGGCTAACATGTTTCCTTATTTGACTGATGAAGTGGTACATAGAACCTGTACTTTTGTCTGGATGTGAAATGTGGCAATGAGCCGACACATTGAAAAAACATATATTGGCATTGGAAATGGGTTTCTCGGGAAAGGTGCAAAGACCCCTTTGGGCAGACAGAAGAGTTAATGATAGTGTAAATGTCTGCTCTGAGACGCGATAACTTCGCTGGTCAAGCCAGCGGGTACGTGATATGTCATGTTATATGAGACACCTAAGATTGCTCCAGGGAAGCTTGTTGTGTTCACGGGTAATATTATACAGGTGATAAAAAGAACTAAACACTCGTCGGTGTATGACCCGATAGCTGTTAAGTAAAAGGTACACCTTTCCCGACTGGCATCGGTGCTGACATCTCTCCTCTATGTCTATGAGAAAGGGTTAGTCGAACACAGTGATGACTTGGTTATAGTTGTGTATACTGTATTCGAAGCTGCCTTGTGGTGTATAGAGGCCTTGGTAGTAGTAGTTTCGTGTTCTTTGCTGTTACTTGTTGACCTTAGGACGCCTCGGACATAGAAACGCTAGAGAAGGGAGACCATTTTACACTTCCGACGCTCTGTTGACGAGGGGGCAGAATCACTCCCGTACATGGTGGTCATCACGAGTTTGGTCCCCTGGTTCGATCGCCAACAGAACACAGTTTTTCTGTGATATCCCCCTTAACGACGTGTCTCGGCTGTATCCATACGCATGTGACAGATACAACGCCCTCTTTGACCGCCTGTAACCATTACCCACATGTGGTACATGGTGGTATCACATGTCTATCTTGTGAGATGTTGGTTTACTTCTACCACACTAATATATACGTGTATAGACATGGAGCTTGAAACGGGGGAACAGTAGCCAAGAGACTACACAGACAGAAAAAAACAATGTCTAATCGGAGGTGCTTTAAAGCGTTAGAACAAGAATCGCTGTGATGAATGTTGTCTTTTACAAGTTGGAAAACATACTGACTAATATAAAGTTTTCAATTGTAATGAGAAATAAAAAGAGTGTTTAAGTACTACATAGAACCTGTACTTTTGTACGACTGTGAAGCGAGGTCAATGAGCAGACAAGTTGAAATACCTCTAATGCCAGTGGCGTTGTGGATTCTGAGACATCGTTTTTTTTTTTAAATTCACTAGACACCCGCACTGAAACTCCCTCCAAATACTATAAGGCACCATAAAAAAACATGCCATGTAGCAGACACATAGACACTATACCAGCTCTGTAAGGCAACATACTTTGATAATGTATACATAACGGTCCCTTTCCAATAATACTGCACACATCTATAAGCAGTGGTAAACCCGTATACACAGATACACGATACTTTCCTAAATTAGACTCTAGCCAAGTTCGCAGTGCAGCTATATAGAGGCATGTCTGAGATTATGTGAAATATTTTTGGTTATTTTCACACCCGGATGTAATAGGCGAAAATTCACAACACAGTTACGATGCGCGGACAGAGGTAACCTGTATAAACTTCACATACTGGTCAATCTATGTACACCACTCAATAACATAGTACACCATCCTTTTTCAGGCCCCAAGCGTTTTCAATGTCACAAGAATAACCAACTACTGATATTTAAGATCAGAGTGGCACATGCTGATACTGTTTGTGATATTTCCTACTCATACCACCTGTTTTAACTGCATAAGGACACATACACCTAACCCATAATCCCCAATCGGCAATTATGAGAACAATCGAAGGTAGAGTTATTGATTTTTGTTGGCTGTCCCGACAATAGGTGTTAATCCCTTAATCCCCTTCCAACCTTGTTATGAACCTTTATTAATATCGCGAACTATTTGCAATGACGGAGATATCAGAAATATTATTAACCCGACTTGGTCATTACGATGACGACAAGCCCCTGGATTAGCCGTTATGAGATTGAGTATTGATTTTTGGCAACACCTGTTGAGTTTATGATTATATCATATTCTGATTTTTAAGTTAGGTTATATTTTGTGACTCGTGGGTACAACGGTGAAATCTGCTGTTTGTGTCTTTCATCAACGGTGGGACTTGTGGCCGCGGCGACAAGGCCGGACAAAGCGACCCTAACCTCTATAATCAACTAGACACCCACACCTTGATGACTGGAAATCTTACCAACGACAAAGTTCCGAGATTCGAATCTGTCTCTTCCATGGTGTCTGGGGTACCCACTAAACATAATCCGCAACCAGCACACTACATCTCCTTTTCTAAACATAACCTGGTTAATAACACCAGAGCTCGAAATCACAACTAAGTAACCAAATATTATTCTACCACTAAACCGCCCCACTGGGATTCGAAGCCGATGATACTGTTCGGAAGCGTTTATCTAGTTACACATCCACTCACCCCACCCCTTAACACCGAATATCACAAAGTCATACCCACTAAAACCATCGGCCATCTTTACACTTTCAAGATTTTCATTTGAAGAGCTGTAAACGGTATGATGATAGTATTTAAGTCCCATCCACTACAGATAATAGCAACCACCGTTATAATAACCAGTCGACCACTTTACAATAGACATATAATGAAAATAATCTAGGTCTTCTGACTACCGACGCCGCCATTATCCGTTGAATGTGTCGGTGGTAGACCTCCATGCCAATATTTACCCACTTCTCCACTCGATCACCCTGGCTCTTACCAAGGAGCGGGCGTAATTATCTAACCAATCCGCCCCTCGCCCACCTCTTAACAGGGGTCTGAAGCAGTTATCTAGTTATTTGTAAACCCACCTACCCCTTAACAACAACCTGGAGCCTTTATCTAGCAACTCCTCTGTCTCTTAGCAAAGAACCGACGCATTCATTTAGCCACTTCACCACTCGCCCACCTCTTTAAAATGGCCAGAAGCACTTCTCTAGCTACTTCTCCGCTCACCCACTCCTTAACAACGAATAACACTAAGCCGCACCCACTACAGAATTTACTATCGGCCATCTTTACATTTTTTAAGGTTTTCATTTGAAGAGGTGTAATCTACTTGATGATAGTGTTCCGAAGCAGTTATCTAACTATTCGGCTACTCAACCACCCCTTAACATCAAACAACACTAAGCCATACCCCTTACAACCGTTACTATCGGCCATCTTTAATGTTTTAAGGTATTCTTTTGAAGAGGTGTAATCTATATGATGATAGTGTATAAGCCACTACGACCCACTACAGGTCATATACACGCCATATTTACCCTTTTACTGTTTACAATTTTCATATGACACCCAGCGTGACTCGAGGGTTCGAACCGTCTAGCCCCACTACCCGCACTCGTCACTGATCGGCCTTGTGGTCACTCAGCAATGATCAGCCACTTGGTTACTACAAGACACTGTTTTACTGGGTTCGACCCCAACCGCTCCATGTGACTGATCGACTGTGCTTGCTCCTGCGCCCGCCGCCCGCGCGCCATTGGTTGTTATTTATTTTTATTTTATTTATTTATTTTAAAATTAGTTAAAATATTATACACACACTCAGTTATCTGCCCTTAGAAAACATGTCTTTTATTAGAATTATCCCCCTTACATATGACCTAGATACCTAACCTACCCAACCCACCCCGGTCCCGAGCTGGATTGGGCTCAATCCAGCGAGGTCAATCCAGAAAATATAATTAGGAGCGGACAGAAACCCTAACCTCTAACCCTAACCCTAACCCCTAAACCTAACCCCTAACCCTAACACCCTAACCCTAATCCAGCTGGATTGGGGTCAATCCAGCAAGGTCAATCCAGAAAATCTAATTAGTTACCACCTTTTCTACTACTAATAAGCTAGACAGTCACTGAAAGACGAATCGGTCGACTGACAACAACAACAACAACAACAACAAAATCTTTATTTTCAAAGGGTTAAGAATTGGGCACAAACTGACAGACAGATAGACGGACAGATCAACCGACTGACTGACAGCTGACAGAGAGACAAGATGCCAATCAGACAGACATACACCTGCAGATTTTGTGACCTGGTCGGGTGCCCCCTCAAAACTAAACACATAGACATATGTAGGTAATGTATTCAATGTTTAAAAAAAAAGAAAAAGAAACTTAGTTGCATATCCTTTACATGATGTCGCAGTCAACCCCAGCATTATTTGTGACCTCTTGGCAAGTTTACGATGAGATGTTTGTCATTGCTTTCTGAATGACCGGCACTGATACCATTGTATTAAAACCAGCGCAAGGCGGTCTGCTTCCAAATCGCCAGCAGCTATGTTTCGAATGCAACTATGTGAGACTATTAGTTAAAGTAACAACTAAGATGGAATTGGTAAAACTAACAACTGTGTAATATTACATGGGTTACAGTAAGAACTAGGACAGAAATTGTAAAATTAACAACTGCCATAAATTGAATGAGTTTAAGCAATAACTGGTAAAAGTAATAACTGTTACGGGTGAAACACGTTAAGGTATCAACTAGACCATAACAATGTGAGACAAAGAGTTACAGTAACAATTAGAATAATTCTGGTAAAACTAACAACAATCAGATACGAATGAGATTAAAGTAACAGCTAGAATAGATTTGGTCAAATTAACAACTACCATAGATTGATTGAGATATAATAGCAACTAGGACGTAACTAGTAAAACTAACAACAGTAAGAGATTAAATGTGTTAAAATCAATCAATCAATCATGTGCCATGCCGGAAAGCGTGTGTTAAAATAACAGCTATTAAAGAATTCGTAACACTCAAACCCGTTAGGCATTAAATTAGTTATAGCATAAACTGCGACAAAACTAACGAAACTTACAACTATGTGAGATTAAAAAGGAGTTAAAATAACAAACAGAACAGACTGGTAAAATTAACAACTGTTATGGGCTGAATGAGCTAAATTAACGACTAGATTAACGCGTGTTGAGTTGTTTAGTACAGGACAACTGCTGCGCATGATGTGATCAGAAATTCCACAAATTTCTGTAGTCTATTGTGTCATGTGATATATATTTCTTCATCTTTGATTCTATTTGTTTAGCCAACACCTAGAAATGTATTCATACTATTGTATGTGACGGCCTCGTGACTTTTCTAGTGTTTCTCTTCCCTGACTTACCAGACGGGTGGTCGGAATGGCTGCCCCGCTTTCAACTGCTTCACTTAACCACGAAGCACAAGGGGCGTACCCACATCCCCTTTTGTTCCCTTGACAACGTGTAAATAAAGCTTTGAGTCCGTGACTTTCCTCTTCTTGTTTCTTGTATTGTCAACCGCACAATTGTTGTGTATGTTTTCGCGTGAGAGAATAGACGACAAGAGATTAAGACACAGTTGGCTTCCCCCCTTGCCGGCTTCCTCTCCAGAGATCGCTCGAAGGCAGGGCGGAGAGGAAGGCCAACCGTGGTTGCGGTGGCTGAGGCATTCAACCCGAGATCAATCCTGCCTTTTTGTCCTAGGGAGAAGCTAGGCCTGCCGAACGTGCCCATGCGGAGGTTTGGTCAAGCACAGGAACATGTGTGTCGGGGTTCAGTTCATTTGTTAGGTCACCCGGGGTGAGACTGGGGTGTGTTTGACACAGAAAGTAGAGTCGTTAGTGACTGGGGATTACAAGCTACAAGCCGTTGGTTCGTGTCCCGGAGATTGTTTCATACTGCGATCATGACGGGGTACCGAAGAGTTGTTGATGTGTGATCAACATTGCATGTTGGTATAGTTCACAGTCAATGGATACAGAATGATCAACACTAGATGTTGGTATATATTATATTTCACAGTCAATGAAAATACAATGATCAACACTAGATGTTGATTTTCGCTGACTGTGGAATAAAACTAGCGGAACTTGACTATGTGACACTAAAAGAGTTAGAGTAACAACTAAGACAGAACTGGTAAAATTAACAACTGTCTGAGAATGAATGGGTTATATCTATGAAATAACTGGTAAAACTAAAATCCGATACATGTTGAATGAGGACAGAACTAACGAAACTTACACCTATCTGAGACATTAAAAAAACAAAAGAGAGTTAAAATAACATTTAGGACAGACTGGCAAAATTAACAACTGTCATAGACTGAATGGACTTAATTAACTACTAGATTAACGCGTGGTGAGCTGTTTAGTTGAGAACTGAAATATATTAACGCGCGTTGAGTAACATAGATTCAATAGCAAAATATGAAGGCATGAAATGCAGATTCCTTCACGAGGGCAGCCTAACGGACATGTTTGAAATAAGACATGAAATGCAGATTTCTCCACAAGGGGAGGCTAACAGACACGTTTGAAATAAGACGTGAAATGTAGATTCCTTCATGAGGTAAATAGACACATTTGAAAAAAACATGACTTGGAGTGAGACGGGGACGCCGTTTGTTCCCTGCGCTATTCTTACCGATGACAGACTGGTTTATGCAGACAACTACCGCCAGGCGTGGAGATCAACAGACTCTGGCATAGCAAAGTTGATGGCATGGGTGTGCTGATGATACAACCCTCCTGTTCCACACATGGAATCAGATGCAAGATAAACTAACAACACTTGATGGGAGCTCACAACAATTAGGTTTTTAAGTCATAGGGGAAAGACTAAGAACTCATGTCTGTTCCACTTTTCACATGAGGCAGTGAGGAGCATTTTGTGTGATGTTCACTGGCACAGGAACGGAGCATAATTGGGCGACCCTTTGCCGTGAAGTTGAAACCGCGACTAACTAACTAGACACAGATAATGGGAATAAACAGAGGTTTACTCGAATGGCTAACATAGCTCGCTCTTAAACTTCCGGTGTGCTGATGCCGAGGTAGAGGGTGCAACCCTTACACCGGTCAGTTGGACTAAATGTTGACTTCTCGTCTTTGACTTGGGGATGTGAATTATAAGTAATTCAGAAGTCAGAGATTGTTAGCCTGGTGGCGAGGGACACTGGTAACAGGGAAAGCTAATCCACGCGCAAAAATCAGTCCAGTGCACTAGAAGCAGTAGCACGTATAAGGATTACGCTTGAGTTCAAAGCGAGTGAAGGCAACAAAAGGGAAAAAAAATAACAACAACCCCCCCCCCCCCCCCCCAAAAAAAAAAAAGAGAATTAACCTAGCAAATAGCAACCCATCAACTCAGTCAACCCTCAAGTCAAGACGTGGAATCACGCACCAACTTAGACTGCAATGCGGACAGATGAGGTTACAGAGATACTATTAAGATTAGAACACAACAAAACAACCAATAGGAGACTTCATTGCACTAGAAGATGGTTTTAAGTAAATAGGCACGTTGAGTTGAGTTGAGCTAAGAAACGACATCACTGCACTCAGGACATTCCCCCAGGCACTCTGTCCCCTCGTACAACAGCCAGGGAAGAGTCCTACTGCTAATGGTTCCAACTGCCATCTGATTGACAGTTTTCGTGGTCTTCCTTCTCAGTTGTGAGATTCGTCCAGAACCCTTGCCGATCAGCCGCTATATCATTATCTCCACATACGGGCTCTCAGTCTGTTTCCCTGCTTTCTCCACCTGGTTCCACAGGTGCACGACCACCCCTCCATTGTCCATAGGTAATCTATCACCAAGAGGTGCATTCCATGTCAGCCAATCTGTTCCTCCGAAGTCGGAGAGTGTCTGCCTGCACGGCGAGGAACCACCAGTATGCACACCAATAAGCCAGACATGGGACAACGGATACTCACGCAAACCTCAGGTCCGGTATGACATCACACTGATGTTGGACAACAGAGTGTCTTCATCCGACATGCAGGACTTCGCGCTGGAGTTTACAACCAGCGAACACAAGCAAGCAAGCAAGCAAGCCAATCTGTTCGCCTGTTTGTTTTCCACCACACAAGCACGTCCTGGGTGGGTTTGGGATGGGTAGGGGGTGAGGGGGAATCTAACAGAAACTCTCTATCTATGATTGTTGAATGAAAGCCTGCCACTCTGCCCGAGGCATGCCAGTCTTCACCTTTCTCTTAGTTGTTTTTCAGAGGATTGCGCACACTTGGTGTCTATAGCTATTTGTGTATTTATTAAAGGAGGTATTAATTACACCGGGTTTTATCCCATATGGTTCGGTCTCTTTCCACAGGGCGGCATGTCGAAAGCGTCGCACAAAGCACGAACTCCGTAGCTCCAACGACGACCCCCAGGAGTCTCTGAGAAAACTGCACTCGTGAACCGAATGACCGAGCCCGGAATCGAACCCCACAACCTTCGAGACCCGAGCAGCTGTGTAACCACTTAACCAAGGAGTTGTAGAGTGCGTCCAATGAACTCAATTAGTCGTTAGTTAGTCGCGGTTCCAACATCACAGCAAAGGGTCGTCCCCATTATGCTCCGTTCCCGTGCCAGTGAATATCACATAAAATGATCCTCACTGCCCTATGTTAAAAGTGGAAAAGACAGGAGTCTCGACAAACATCGGCCCGCTCAGTTACACTGTGCAAAATGCCGCCACCAGAATGTCACCACAAAAGTCCTATATGAAACATACACTTCATCCTTGATGGAATTGGCAGTCACTTTCCCAACCAGATGTTCACCTACAAAGTCTCGATGGTTCTAGATATTGTTGTTCCGTTTCTAGATGTTTTCTAGCCAGTCACGAAATTTTTGTTCCTCCGAAATGCAGAACACGCAACAAAACAACCTCGGACAGATGTAAAAACATTTCACTGTACATAATGCCGTCTCTAGAATGCCAAAACAACAGTCCTCCACGAAAGCACAGTTCATCGTCAAAAGAAGCAGCAGTTAACCAGAAGACCAGCCGCCACACATTTCTGCATAAGGCACAAACACCGGTCAATTCTGGGACATAGCCAACCGCCATTGTTCTGAAAACGCAGCTCACGCTCTACAACACCGGTCAGATTTAAAAGCATTTCACTCGAAATTCACAGCTCACAGCGTCGCGCCACGCACTCAACTCAGTAGCAAGGCGACGGAACCGTAATAAACTCTGTACGATTCTTATCCCTCTTTGGGGACCCGTAAATATCTTTGAACGCATTTCTCATCTCTAAACTTATGCATTAAAAGAAAAATTAAAAGACGCGTATATACTGCTCTTCAAAACCTAAAACTACTGAATAAATTGTGGCGTGGGGCAGGTACAACAATTAGATTTTTAAGAGCATGCATCTTTCCTATCGCAACATACGCGTGTGAAACCTGGACACTTACTAAACAAGCTGAACAGCGCATAATTCATCTTCTTCTTCAGCATTCCTATCCATTGAGGTTCTTTGCTGCAGATACAAGCCGTCTCCATTCGTCTCTCTGGTTGACCTTCTCTTGCCTTTGAATATAAATGTTATAGACGGGTTCTAAGAATATCTTAGATACAGAAAAGAACAAATGCATCCACACTTCAAGAGCTGAATACTGAAGAAGGTTGTCTATTAAAGACTATAAATCAAAGAAAATTGAAATATTTTGGTCACTTGAAACGTCATGAAAGTTTGGAGAGAACACTAATAGAAGAGTATATGTCTCGGAAGAAAGGAAGAGGAAGGACAAAGAGAAGATGGGTGCAGGGTGTGGCGGATGATCTCCAGATGGGTGTAACGGACACGGGACATCTTGCTTATGACCGAGAAGCTTTCAGGAACGTTGTTATGGGAGCGAGGTTCTGCAGAGGACATGCTACTGAACGAACGAGTGAAACTTATAAACATCCAGAGACATCTCACCACGTCTTTCCATAGAAGTGGACAGTTGGTCTACCATAGGAGTACTTCCTTCCGAGAATCCCCGATCTCAAACATAGAATTAAGTGAGTCAGTGTGAGAACTGCGATGTCGTGAAGCTGGAGATGGGGAAAAAATGGAAAGCTCAAGATTAGAAGAGTTTTACAAGGGGGAAAAATAGCGGGGGGAAAATGCAGACACTAGCAGCCGTCATAAGGAGAGAGGAACCAGTTTAAGAGGCAGGAGAGGATCCGAGAACAAGGAAAGACGAGATGTGGTGAGTACAGCCCTAGCACATCCGGGCGCCTGGGAGCGTCACGTGATGTCCACTTGAAACGTGTGAATATGATTGGCTGGCGTGTGCACGTTTGGTACCTGCGCTGGATTGGATTATAATTTGAGCTGAGATTTTTTTGTGATGTCACTTGGAGTGAGCGCTGTTCTTGGTGGCAGAAAATGGCATTTTGTTGTGCCTGGAATGTTGTACGTGTCTTGGATCACATTGAAATGTGGATAAAGTGCCCATACAAGAGAAAAGAAAATGAATGAAATATGTTAGAAATTGTTGTATTACTGATGTACAAAACTGGGATGTCGATGTGCTTTAGGGTCGAATTTAGTCTGTCTCTCTCCACCCCCCCCCCCAACCTAGAGTGTTGATGTACTGTAGTCTTAGTCTCTCTCTCTCTCTCCACCCCCCCCCCCCCCCTCTAACCTGGGGTGTAGATGTTCTGTAGTCTTAGTTCCCCCCCCCCCCTCTAACCTGGAGTGTAGATACACTCTATTCTCAGTCTCCCCCCTCTAACATGTGGTATAGATGTACTGTAGTCTGAATCTCCTCCTCTAACCTAGAGTGTAGATGTACTCTATTCTCAGTCTCTCCCCCAACCCCTCTAACCTGGGGTGTAGATGTTCTGTAGTCTTAATCTCCTCCTCTAACCTGGGGTGTAGATGTTCTGCAGTCTTAATCTCCTCCTCTAACCTAGAGTATAGATGTACTCTATTCTCAGTCTCTCCACCAACCCCTCTAACCTGGGGTGTAGATGTTCTGTAGTCTTAATCTCCTCCTCTAACCTTGCGTGTAGATGTTCTATAGTCTTAATCTCCTCCTCTAATCTGGGGTGTAGATGTTCTGTAGTCTTAATCTCCTCCTCTAACCTGGGGTGTAGATGTTCTGCAGTCTTAATCTCCTCCTCTAACCTAGAGTATAGATGTACTCTATTCTCAGTCTCTCCACCAATCCCTCTAACCTGGGGTGTAGATGTTCTGTAGTCTTAATCTCCTCCTCTAACCTTGCGTGTAGATGTTCTATAGTCTTAATCTCCTCCTCTAATCTGGGGTGTAGATGTTCTGTAGTCTTAATCTCCTCCTCTAATCTGGGGTGTAGATGTTCTGTAGTCTTAATCTCCTCCTCTAATCTGGGGTGTAGATGTTCTGTAGTCTTAATACCCTCCTCTAACCTGGGGTGTGGATGTTCTGTAGTCTTAATCTCTTCCTCTAACCTGGGGTGTAGATGTTCTGTAGTCTTAATCTCCTCCTCTAACCTGGGGTGTAGATGTTCTGTAGTCTTAATCTCCTCCTCTAATCTGGGGTGTAGATGTTCTGTAGTCTTAATCTCCTCCTCTAATCTGGTGTGTAGATGTTCTGTAGTCTTAATCTCCTCCTCTAATCTGGGGTGTAGATGTTCTGTAGTCTTAATACCCTCCTCTAACCTGGGGTGTAGATGTTCTGGGGTGTAGATATACTCTATTCTCAGTCCCCTCCCTATAACCTGGGGTGTAGATATACTCTATTCTCAGTCCCCTCCCTCTAATCTGGGGTGTAGATGTTCTGGGGTGTAGATGTACTCTATTCTCAGTTCCCTCCCTCTAATCTGGGGTGTAGATGTTCTGGGGTGTAGATGTACTCTATTCTCAGTTCCCTCCCTCTAATCTGGGGTGTAGATGTTCTGGGGTGTAGATGTACTCTATTCTCAGTTCCCCCCCTCTAATCTGGGGTGTAGATGTTCTGGGGTGTAGATGTACTCTATTCTCAGTTCCCTCCCTCTAATCTGGGGTGTAGATGTTCTGGGGTGTAGATATACTCTATTCTCAGTTCCCTCCCTCTAATCAGGGGTGTAGATGTACTATATTCTCAGTCCCCTCCCTCTAACCTGGGGTGTAGATATACTCTATTCTCAGTCCCCTCCCTCTAACCTGGGGTGTAGATATACTCTATTCTCAGTCCCCTCCCTCTAACCTGGGGTGTAGATATACTCTATTCTCAGTCCCCTCCCTCTAACCTGGGGTGTAGATATACTCTATTCTCAGTCTCCCCCCTCTAACCTGGGGAGTAGATATACTCTATTCTCAGTCTCCTCCCTCTAACCTGGGGTGTAGATATACTCTATTCTCAGTCCCCTCCCTCTAACCTGGGGTGTAGATATACTCTATTCTCAGTCTCCCCCCTCTAACCTGGGGAGTAGATATACTCTATTCTCAGTCCCCTCCCTCTAACCTGGGGTGTAGATATACTCTATTCTCAGTCTCCCCCCTCTAACCTGGGGTGTAGATATACTCTATTCTCAGTCTCCTCCCTCTAACCTGGGGTATAGATATACTCTATTCTCAGTCTCCCCCCTCTAACCTGGGGTGTAGATATACTCTATTCTCAGTCCCCTCCCTATAACCTGGGGTGTAGATATAATCTATTCTCAGTCTCCCCTATCTAACCTGGGGTGTAGATATACTCTATTCTCAGTCTCCTCCCTCTAAACTAGGGTGTAGATATACTCTATTCTTTGTCTCCTCCCTCTAAACTAGGGTGTAGACATACTCTATTCTTTGTCTCCTCCCTCTAACCTGGGGTGTAGGTATACTCTATTCTCAGTCTCCTCCCTATAATCTGGGGTGTAGATGTTCTGGGGTGTAGATGTACTCTATTCTCAGTCTCCTCCCTCTAACCTGGGGTGTAGATGTACTCTATTCTCACTCTCTTCCCTCTAACCTGGGGTGTAGATATATTCTATTCTCAGTCTCCTCCCTGTAACCTGGGGTGTAGATGTACTCTATTCTCTGTCTCCTCCCTCTAACCTGGGGTGTAGATATACTCTATTTCAGTCTCCTCCCTCTAACCTGGGGTGTAGATATACTCTATTCTCACTCTCCTCCCTCTAACCTGGAGTGTAGATATACTCTATTCTCAGTCTCCTCCCTCTAACCTGGGGTGTAGATATATTCTATTCTCTGTCTCCTCCCTCTAACCTGGGGTGTAGATATACTCTATTCTCATTCTCCTCCCTCTAACCTGGGGTGTAGATATACTCTATTCTCACTCTCCTCCCTCTAACCTGGGGTGTAGATATACTCTATTCTCAGTCTCCTCCCTCTAACCTGGGGTGTAGATATACTCTATTCTCACTCTCCTCCCTCTAACCTGGAGTGTAGATATATTCTATTCTCAGTCTCCTCCCTCTAACCTGGGGTGTACAAAAACATGGGACTAGCATGATATGCCGAAACACGCCCCCAAGTGTGTTAGGTTGTTTGTTTTCCTTCAACCACGGTGCGACCTTCCCGAAGTCACCTCATAGAAGTAGATATCGGAAGTAGCGATCCCCTACTTCTCTGAGAGCATCTATTTTACCAGTGTTCCGTGGTATTAGAGGTTGTCCCCACAACTGGTGTTCCGATGTATTAGAGGTTGTCCCCACAGCTGGTGTTCCGATGTATTAGAGGTTGTCCCCACAGCTGGTGTTCCGATGTATTAGAGGTTGTCCCCACAGCTGGTGTTCCGATGTATTAGAGGTGGGTCCGATGTATTAGAGGTTGTCCCCACAACTGGTGTTCCGATGTATTAGAGGTTGTCCCCACAACTGGTGTTCCGATGTATTAGAGGTTGTCCCCACAACTGGTGTTCCGATGTATTAGAGGTTGTCCCCACAACTGGTGTTCCGATGTATTAGAGGTTGTCCCCACAACTGGTGTTCCGATGTATTAGAGGTTGTCCCCACAACTGGTGTTCCGATGTATTAGAGGTTGTCCCCACAACTGGTGTTCCGATGTATTAGAGGTTGTCCCCACAACTGGTGTTCTGATGTATTAGAGGTTGTCCCCACAACTGGTGTTCCGATGTATTAGAGGTTGTCCCCACAGCTGGTGTTCCGATGTATTAGAGGTGGGTCCGATGTATTAGAGGTTGTCCCCACAACTGGTGTTCCGATGTATTAGAGGTTGTCCCCACAACTGGTGTTCCGATGTATTAGAGGTTGTCCCCACAACTGGTGTTCCGATGTATTAGAGGTTGTCCCCACAACTGGTGTTCCGATGTATTAGAGGTTGTCCCCACAACTGGTGTTCCGATGTATTAGAGGTTGTCCCCACAACTGGTGTTCCGATGTATTAGAGGTTGTCCCCACAACTGGTGTTCCGATGTATTAGAGGTTGTCCCCACAACTGGTGTTCCGATGTATTAGAGGTTGTCCCCACAACTGGTGTTCCGACGTATTAGAGGTTGTCCCCACAACTGGTGTTCCGGTGTATTAGAGGTTGTCCCCACAACTGGTGTTCCGGTGTGTTAGAGGAAGATGGTCCCGACAACTGGCGTTCTGGTGTGTTAGAGATAGGATGGTCCCGACAAGAGGTGTTCCAGTGACGGACTACAGAAAGGGTGAAAACCAGCAGCAACAGCAGTTAAGAAGAAGAAGAAGAAGAAGAAGAAGAAGAAGAAGAAGAAGAAGAAGAAGAAGAAGAAGAAGAAGAAGAAGAAGAAGAAGAAGAAGAAGAAGAAGAAGGAGGAGGAGGAGGAGGAGGAGGAGGAGGGGGAGGGGGAGGAGGAGTAGGAGCAGGAGATTCAACGGGAGGTAAGGAGAAGAAGAAGAACAGTCAAAATAATTACATCATTAACAATAATAACAATAAAGTACCAACAATATCAACAAAGCATAATGTGAAAACTTCGAAGCTGGAACAAAAGGAGACATAATAATGAACAGGCCATATATAATAAAACTCTAATCTAGTTTCACATTAGCATAGATCGAAAACATGATGACGATGAAGCTACAACCTGGAAGAGCAGGAAGAAGGGGAAGACTATATCGACAAAGCGAACAAAGGAAAGCGGACGAATGCCTGGATTTATTGATGAGAATGAAACAATGCGTGAGATAATTCAAAAACACCTACACGAGAAGGTATGTTAAACAAGTACAACAAAACGTAGGATTTGTCTATGTCGTCTTTTGTGCTGCCGTCGTTGTTGTAGGATGTCCTAGTCGTTGTCGTCGTTATCATGGTTGTTGTTATCATGGTTGTTGTCGTTATCATTGTTGTTGTCCTCATAATTGTCGTCGTTATCATTGTTGTTGTCCTCATAATTGTCGTCGTTATCATGGTTGTTGTTATCATTCATGGTTGTTGTCGTTATCATTGTTGTTGTCCTCATCATTGTCGTCAGTTCTCATCGTTGTTGTCCTCATAATTGTCGTCGTTATCATTGTTGTTGTCCTCATCGTTGTCGTCGTTCTCATTGTTGTTGTCCTCATAATTGTCGTCGTTATCATTGTTGTTGTCCTCATAATTGTCGTCGTTATCATTGTTGTTGTCCTCATAATTGTCGTCGTTATCATTGTTGTTGTCCTCATAGTTGTCGTCGTTATCATTGTTGTTGTCCTCATCGTTGTCGTCGTTCTCATTGTTGTTGTCCTCATAATTGTCGTCGTTATCATTGTTGTTGTCCTCATCGTTGTCATTCTTTATCATTGTTGTTGTCCTCATCGTTGTCGTCGTTATCATTGTTGTTGTCCTCATAATTGTCGTCGTTATCATTGTTGTTGTCCTCATCGATGTCGTCGTTATCATTGTTGTTGTCCTCATCGTTGTCATTCTTTATCATTGTTGTTGTCGTCGTTATCATTGTTGTTGTCCTCATAATTGTCGTCGTTATCATTGTTGTTGTCCTCATCGTTGTCGTCGTTATCATTGTTGTTGTCCTCATAATTGTCGTCGTTATCATTGTTGTTGTCCTCATCGTTGTCGTCGTTATCATTGTTGTTGTCCTCATCGTTGTCATTCTTTATCATCGTTGTTGTCCTCATCGGTGGCATCGTTCTCATTGTTGTTGTCCTCATCGATGTCGTCGTTCTCATCGTTGTTGTCCTCATAATTGTCGTCGTTATCATTGTTGTTGTCCTCATCGTTGTCGTCGTTATCATTGTTGTTGTCCTCATCGTTGTCATTCTTTATCATCGTTGTTGTCCTCATCGTTGTCATTCTTTATCATCGTGTTGTCCTCATCGATGTCGTCGTTATCATTGTTGTTGTCCTCATCGTTGTCATTGACGTCGTCGTCGTTATCATTGTTGTTGTCTCATCGTTTGTCATTCTTTATCATCGTTGTTGTCCTCATCGTTGTCGTTCGTTATCATTGTTGTTGTCCTCATCGTTGTCATTCTTATCATCGTTGTTGTCCTCATCGGTGTCATTCTTTATCATCGTTGTTGTCCTCATCGATGTCGTCGGTATCATTGTTGTTGTCCTCATCGTTGTCATTCTTATCATCGTTGTTGTCCTCATCGATGTCGTCGTTATCATTGTTGTTGTCCTCATCGTTGTCGTCGTTCTCATTGTTGTTGTCCTCATAATTGTCGTCGTTATCATTGTTGTTGTCCTCATAATTGTCGTCGTTATCATTGTTGTTGTCCTCATAATTGTCGTCGTTATCATTGTTGTTGTCCTCATAGTTGTCGTCGTTATCATTGTTGTTGTCCTCATCGTTGTCGTCGTTCTCTATTGTTGTTGTCCTCATAATTGTCGTCGTTATCATTGTTGTTTGTCCTCATCGTTGTCATTCTTTATCATTGTTGTTGTCCTCATCGTTGTCGTCGTTATCATTGTTGTTGTCCTCATAATTGTCGTCGTTATCATTGTTGTTGTCCTCATCGATGTCGTCGTTATCATTGTTGTTGTCCTCATCGTTGTCATTCTTATCATTGTTGTTGTCGTCGTTATCATTGTTGTTGTCCTCATAATTGTCGTCGTTATCATTGTTGTTGTCCTCATCGTTGTCGTCGTTATCATTGTTGTTGTCCTCATAATTGTCGTCGTTATCATTGTTGTTGTCCTCATCGTTGTCGTCGTTATCATTGTTGTTGTCCTCATCGTTGTCATTCTTTATCATCGTTGTTGTCCTCATCGGTGGCATCGTTCTCATTGTTGTTGTCCTCATCGATGTCGTCGTTCTCATCGTTGTTGTCCTCATAATTGTCGTCGTTATCATTGTTGTTGTCCTCATCGTTGTCGTCGTTATCATTGTTGTTGTCCTCATCGTTGTCATTCTTTATCATCGTTGTTGTCCTCATCGTTGTCATTCTTTATCATCGTTGTTGTCCTCATCGATGTCGTCGTTATCATTGTTGTTGTCCTCATCGTTGTCATTGACGTCGTCGTCGTTATCATTGTTGTTGTCCTCATCGTTGTCATTCTTTATCATCGTTGTTGTCCTCATCGTTGTCGTCGTTATCATTGTTGTTGTCCTCATCGTTGTCATTCTTTATCATCGTTGTTGTCCTCATCGTTGTCATTCTTTATCATCGTTGTTGTCCTCATCGATGTCGTCGTTATCATTGTTGTTGTCCTCATCGTTGTCATTCTTTATCATCGTTGTTGTCCTCATCGATGTCGTCGTTCTCATTGTTGTTGTCCTCATAATTGTCGTCGTTATCATTGTTGTTGTCCTCATCGTTGTCGTCGTTATCATTGTTGTTGTCCTCATCGTTGTCATTCTTTATCATCGGTGTTGTCCTCATCGTTGTCATTCTTTATCATTGTTGTTGTCCTCATCGATGTCGTCGTTATCATTGTTGTTGTCCTCATCGTTGTCGTCGTTATCATTGTTGTTGTCCTCATCGATGTCGTCGTTATCATTGTTGTTGTCCTCATCGATGTCGACTTTATCATCGTTGTTGTCCTCATCGATGTCGTCGTTATCATTAGTGTTGTCCTCATAGTTGTCATTGACGTTGTGGTCGTTATCATTGTTGTTGTCGTTATTGTTGTCATCGTTATTATTGTTGATGTCGTTATCGTTGTCGTCGTTATCATTGCTGTTCTCCTCATAGCTGTCGTCGTTATCGTTGTTGTCCTCATCGTTGTCGTCGTTATCATTATTGTTGTCCTCATCTTTGTCATTGACATTGTCGTCGTTATTATTGTTGTTGTCCGTATCGTTGTCGTCGTTATCATTATTGTTGTTCTCATTGTCGTCAGAAATCATTGTTGTTGTCCTCATTGTTGTCATTCATTATTATTATTGTTGTCCTCATCGTTGTTGTCATCATTGTTGTTGTCCTCTTCGTTGTCATTGATGTTGTCCTCGTTGTTGTTGCCCCCATCGTTGTCGTCGTTATCATTGTTGTTGTCCTCGTCGCTGTCATCATTGTCGTTGTCATCATTGTTGTTGCCTTTGTGATTGTTATTGCTGCGGTCGTTGTCGCTTTTGTCGTCTTCGTAGTCGTCAAGAATGTTGTCGCCATTGTTGCTGTCGTCGTGATCATCATCGTCGTTGTCAATCGTCGCCGTTATGGTAGATGTTGTCATTGCTGTTGTTGTCGTAGGTTTTGTCGCCGTTACTACCATCGTCGTTGTTGTTGTTGGTGGTAAGTGATGACCTTGAATGTACACGGATATCCCCCATACATGTCCCACATGCTTCCCGTAGAACCCAGTAGGAGAATCTCAACACGGTGCACGAACTCGGCAGGGGATCTATAAGTGTGCAACCCAGAAACACACGTGTTATAAATGTTCCGTTTATGGATCATCATTATGTGGCTGGTCCTCCACAGAACGTGGCTTTCATTTTTGCAGGCAGAAAAAGGTCTCAATCTCTGGCCATGTCTCCCGCCTTAAGCACCCCAATACCCAACACCATCATGTGCCATGCCGATAAGCGCGGGCGGTCATGTTTCGCCATTTCACACGATCACCACAGTCGTGGATCAGCCTAGTGTTCCTATCTCAACCATACCACGTAGCCAAATCATCAAGATATTTATTTCTTTGCCTTCCTCTTTTTCTTTTCCCTTCACTCTTGCCAGCTGTCACCAAGTTCTCTAGTTTATTTCTTCTCATAACGTGCGTAACAATTGTGACTGCCTACGTCTAATTTCTCTAATGAGTTTACGGTTTTCATTTGTTTCTTGTAGGACTTGCTCAATGGGTTAACTCCGTTAATGGTATTCTTTGCGCAACACAGCCATGAAATATTTTTCACATTGCTTGCACATGTTCCACGCTTCACAACCATACAAAAGCACATGTTCTATGTAACACCTCAACACTCTTTTTCTCGTTGCAAATGACTCTTTTTATTTGTCAGTATGTTTTCCATACAAGGCTACCTTCACCATGGGGATTCTTGTTCTAGTCTCTTTAAGGCACCTCCCATCAGATGATATGGCTATGCCGAGATGGTTCTACCCAGAGTGGCTGCAATGTCCTGCGTGCATCTTCGTGCGGGTTGACTCTCCCACTTCTTCGAGAAACTATGCCTTCCACGACTAGTTGTGGGTAGGTTATCTCACTTTGCCAAGGCAGCGGCCTATACAGCCTACATGTTTAGGTTGTGAACCGCCATGGGATTTTTGTAATGCATAACATGACACAGTGTCAGGTCTTGGTTAGATATGACTGAGCTACCGTATGGCAGTAGACGGTACGACCTGCTTTCTGTTAGCGCCGAGTATTGGGCGGCGCTCACCAAACCCAACATCCCACATTGTGCCAACGGCTTCGTGCGGAGGAGTGCAATTGGGAGAGTACAAATACCTTAATGAGAGAAAGTGCAACCTAAAGACTAAATATCATGGTAGGGGAGACCAGGCCCTAAGCTTCGACAGGCGGGCAGTTAGAGCATTGCTGAGCTGATGCGGCAACTACTACAGCTTGCCTTGTTCCAGACGCATTGTTGGTACCTTTCCTCAAGAGTAAACTTGGCAGACCGAGAGAGGAGAGGGATCATGCTGCATGGGCAACACATGGTCTCTAAAATTCAACCAAGGCTTTGTGCTATGGAGAGGTATAACTCCATTTTATAAACTATCGTCTGTCAAGACGGCAAGATGCCAGTAAGTCAACATGAACAACTTCCTTATAGTTGTTCGACCTTGTCCGAGACGTCTAGGCGTGGCATCCACTACACTTGATCAATGGAGGATACAATGGTGGTTACCTTACTCAAATACTCACGAGCGATTCGTGCCCTGGTCACTTGAGACAGAGGGGGACGTTGTGCCTGTATGGCACTAAATCCCAGAAATCACGCGCACTACCCGCGTTTGAGCGGAAAACTTTGACAATGTGTAGAGATTTGAAAGATAGACAAACAGTCAACAGGTGTGAGATAGAGAGAAAACACCAAAAGGTTAGGAAAAGAAAGAAAGAAAGAAAGAAAGAAAGAAGGAAAGAAAGAAAGAAAGAAAGAAAGAAAGAAAGAAAGAAAGAAAGAAAGAAAGAAAGAAAAAGAAAGAAAGAAAGAAATGAAGGAAGAAGAAGAAGAAGAAGAAGAAGAAGAAGAAGAAGAAGAAGAAGAAGAAGAAGAAGAAGAAGAAGAAGAAGAAGAAGAAGAAGAAGAAGAAGAAGAAGAAGAAGACAACAACTTAACAACAACAGAATCAATATCTACAACGACGAGGACAACGATAAAAACATTAATATCAACATAGGTAAACTAACAAATGAGCACAATAGACAGATGCACACAGGCATTAAAGACTGAAGTAACAAATAACGCAAGAAGAATGGGTGCTGAAAATGAACTACAGGTAAAGTAGAAGAGAGAAAAAGAAGAAGAAATGAACACAAGCTAAAGAAAAAAAAAAAAAAAAGAAATCAAAAAGAAAAGAGAGAAAGTTTTTCTTTTAAAAATGAAAATGCGTATCACATCCTGTGTTGACATATCAGAATGATAAACTTTGTTCTCTTATTGATGTCCATGCCGGAAGCTTTGGTGTTATAGATATCTTTCTGTGAGCTGCATCTGGCCTCTCTCTCTCTCTCTCTCTCTCTCTCTCTCTCTCTCTCTCTCTCTCTCTCTCTCACACACACGCTCCCACTCTCTCGCCAAAACGTTACTGTTTATCCTTTATCTCTTTCTTCCCACTCATTAATCATGCTGCTCGTCTGCTCTCTTTCTATTTCCGATGTCAACTTCGTGAAAGAAAGAAGTCCATAAATAAAACTGCACTACTTTCCTCTCCAATGATCTTCTCCTGCCGCATATTTTATTAACGAGCCGTGATCAGTCGTTCCTTCTTCATGTAACAGTCTTTCTTTATTTTACTTTATTTATCACACTCAGTCCATCTCCCATTTTTCTCAAAGTTCTCTGCATCCCTGGCAGGATTTTTTCTCCCCCTTTCCTTTCTAGAAGTCTCACTCGCTCTCTGACCCTCTCAACGTGTCTCGTTAAAGCTGTCAGAGACGAAATGCTGACAGGAGGTGTCAGAAAACCTGTCAATTGATTGGTTATTCTGTCTCACGAGAACGTCTTGCGTTCCCCATAGAAGCAACCAATCAAAAATGTGTAGGCGGAGCTTACCATAAAAACTGATTGGTTCTATTATCTGCAACACGCGCTCCCCCGTTTCACTTCCCTAGGGAGGCAGGCGTTATTTGTCACATCACGAGAAGCCACGCCCCACTTGTTATCTGCCTGCAGTGCCAGACGGCTCCGTCTAGCGGGTCTCGGCGACGAGTTTAAGAAAAGTGAAAGTTCGCTCTGATACAGTTCATTCTCACACAACAGGCCTGGAACTCAGCCCAAACCAGGAGTATATCAACTTAAGGATATGTATCAAAACAACCCATTCTATTGACATCACAAGACGCTGGAGCAGGTAGTCAGAATAGCTGTAATTCTTGGAGCGTGTCTAACTACTCAAAACCGTTCCGTTATCTTCAGGAGAGAAATATCAGTGTCGGATTTTCGGTTTGTGTCGGTGCGCAATGGTGTTCTTCGGTGCTGACCGTAGATCTTCATCAATAAATTAGGAGTAATTATCTACTATTGTTGTCTCTAATCCAGTTTCCTGCAACGAGCAGACGTGATAGCGCGAACAGTGTGGAATATTTTCTTCTCATATTGAAGATTCATCTTTGCGTAGGTGTAACTTATAAAATAATTACCGTGAATCTTTACTATATGTTGCTACAATTTCCCCGAAATATTGAAAGTTATTATGGCCTTCCGGGGCTAGATAAGGACAATACCGCACCAGGGGAGTGAGTATCTTTAAATGAAACGGCAGGCTGGGCCCAGAACAACACAGAGCTGTGGTACCAGGTTAGGAGAAGCCTTGAGACCAACCTCACTCCGATAGAGGCAAGCCCTTATGGGAAATCTGGCTATATACAGTTATATCTGGCGTTAAATGACAATTATCCTTGTAACTGGTTGTTTATCTATACTGTTATGCCTGTCGTTAAATGACAATTGTCGTTGTTTTGCATGGGATGTAACCGATTCAGTGTCAAATAAACAGCAGACTTCGACCAAACATGGTGCACAATCAAATCAACAAGTATTGTAATATAAATCTCCATTCACTGAGCATTGAAATAGCGGAAGATACTGCGAAACAAAACAAATAACTCGTTGACCGTAGTGTGGCGATATATCATCCATCTGTCCAGATGTGAAGTCACATTTGGCTAAATATTATCCTTCGGCAGTGAATAAGTTAAGGGATAAAACTCACAGTGGTCCAGAGATTTAACAAACACAACAACAACAACAACAACAACAACAACAACAACAACAACAACAACAACCGTAGCACAATCGCTGGCAGTTCCAGTACAACACGCCCAGCAACGGACTATTTACATTCAATTAAATGGAATTACTGTTACTCGACATAATATATCATATGATGACGATGATGATTTTACCGTAAACTATTTGAGGTTCATTTTGAACTAATGTTACCAGAAGCCACTTGAACTGGCTCGCAAGGCAAACCCTTATTAACAAGACTCAATTCACTATGGGGTGATAGTTTGCAGTGGTTGCTAAAGGGTTATTATATGCGCTTGTTATCTGTAATTAATGTCCCATTCACAAAATCCCCACCAGGCCCCGCTAAGCTTCCTAACAGTTCATACTTGTGGCATAAACTGTGTGTGAATCAATTACTGTCAACATTCGCGTACAGGTGTGGATAAGTCAATCAAGACTAACCACTTGTAGGTTGGGCCGGAGTTCCGCTATGTCTAGTCATATAAAAAGTGCAGGATATTCACTGTGACGCGGATACACACTGTCATTGATCAGACACTCCGTGCTTTAATTCGCTTACATCATAGTTACAGGCAGACAGTGTGTTATAGGGACACTTATCGTGTATATCTGACAAGATCAGCCATGAGATACAGGGACAATTGGCATTTAAAGTTAGACATAACTATATAGATAAACAACCAGTTACAGGGACAACTGCCATTCAACGTCAGACATAACTGTAGATAAACAACCAGTTACAGGGACAATTGTCATTTAATGCCAGACATAACTTTATATAAAACCAACAAGTTACAGGGACAATTGCCATTTAACGTCAAACACAGCTGTATAGATAAACAACCAGTTACAGGGACAATTGTCATTCACAGGGACACTTACCGTGTATATCTGACAAGATCATAAATGAGTTACAAGGACAACTGTCATTTAACGCCAGACATAACTGTATAAATAAACTAGTGATAGGGACAATTGTCATTAGAGACATATCCACGTAGATAATAAAGGATGTGTTACAAGTAAAACTATTATTTATATTTGCGACTAGTCACTACTAAGAAAATTGACGGCCGTAATCTTGTTACAGAAAAACATTCTTAAAGCAAAAAAAAAAAAAAAATTCTTAAAGCACCGTGGACTGATAAGACAAAAATATATTGACATTTAATCAGTTATGAGCATAAACGAAAACTGGCGAGTTAAATAGACAATTCTCATTTATAACCAGACATATTTGTGTAGATAAACAGTGAGTTGAAAACACAAATGTTATTTATAAACCATAAGTGTGTAGATAAACTGTGAGTTATACACATAATTATCATTGATAACCATAAATAGTTGTTTAGATAAACAGTGAGTACTCGGACAATTGTTGTTTATAACCAGACATATTGGTGTAGATAAACAGTGAATTACTCGGACAATTGTTATTTATAACCATATTTGTGTAGATAAACGTTGAATTACTCGGGCAAATGTCATTTATAACCATATTTGTGTAGATAAACAGTTATTACTCTGACAATTATCATTTATAACCAGACATATTTGTGTAGATAAACAGTGAATTACTCAGACAATTGTTATTTATAACCATATGTGTGTAGATAAACATTGAATTACTCGGTCAAATGTCATTTATAACCATATTTGTGTAGGAAAACAGTTAGTACTCGGACAATTATCATTTATAACCAGAAATATGTGTGTATATAAACAATGAGTTACACGGACAACTTGTCATTTATAATCAGTCATGTTTGTGTAGATAAACAGTGATTTGCTCGGACAATTGTCATGTATAACCAGACATATTAGTGTAGATAGTGAGTTACACGGACAGTTGTCATTTATAACCAGACATGTTTGTGTAGATAAACAGTGATCTGCCAGGACAATTGTCATATTTAACATTTTAGTGTAGATAAACAGTGAGTTACACGCACAATTGTCACTTATAACCCATATTTCTGTAGATAAACAGTGAGTTACACGCACAAATGCCGTGTATAACCAGACAAATTTGTGTAGATAGACAGTGAGCTACACGCACAACTGCCGTGTATAACCAGACATATTTGTGTAGATAAACTGTGAGTTACACGCATAACTGCCGTGTATAACCAGACATATTTGTGTAGATAAACAGTGAGTTACACGCATAACTGCCGTGTATAACCAGACATATTTGTGTAGATAAACAGTGAGTTACACGCATAACTGCCGTGTATAACCAGACATATTTGTGTAGATAAACAGTGAGTTACACGCATAACTGCCGTGTATAACCAGACATATTTGTGTAGATAAACAGTGAGTTACACGCATAACTGCCGTGTATAACCAGACATATTTGTGTAGATAAACAGTGAGTTACACGCATAACTGCCGTGTATAACCAGACATATTTGTGTAGATAAACAGTTAATTATTTGTCTTTCAACCCGAGACATATCTCAGTAATGAGAAAATCTTACAAGAAACAAAAGAAACCTGAAAACTGATTAGTGGAATTTTACCGGGACAATCAAGATTTTTTGGACACGTTATGAGGTGAAATATACTTTATAACTTCGTGACATCTGGCAAAACTGCTGGGGAAAAACAAGGGGAAGACAGGGAAATAAATATCGGGACCGCTTGTCCACATGGCATACATGAGATAACAACACAGAGCTGATCCACGACTCTGGTGATATTGTGAGATGACAATGACACGGCATGACGCCAGATGACAATATCACAATAGATAAATAGTCTGATATGGACATTTGTCATTTCCACCCAGACATATCCGTGTATTGATGAACAGCCTGTTATATGGACATTTGTCATTTCCACCCAGACATATCCGTATATAGATAAACAGCCTGTTATATGGACATTTGTCATTTCCACCCAGAAATATCCGTATATAGATGAACAGCCTGTTATATGGACATTTGTCATTTCCTCCTAGACATACCGTATAGATAAACAACCTGTTATACAAACATTTTGTCATTTTCACCCAGACATATCCGTTTATAGTTAACCAGCCTGTTTTATGGACATTTGTCATTTCCATCCAGACATATACTTATATAGATAAACAGCCTGTTATATGGACATTTGTCATTTCCACCAAGACATATACGTATATAGATGAATAGTCTGTTATATGGACATGTGTTATTTCCCCCCCTCCCCCCCCCCCCCCCCGACATGTCCGTATACTATAGATGAACAGCGTGTTACACGGACATGTGCCATTGATACACACCCACTCCGTGCTGGCAGCCGTGGTCATGCAGTGGCTAGCACGCTGGCATGTGTTCGAATCCTCCGAGGCGGAGATTAAAACCAAAACTGACAGGGATTCCCAGGTCAGCCCCGCCTAAATTAGGTACCAGCCTATGATCTGGAAGTAAACGCAGCAGATTTTTATTTTTGCTTTTGTTTTTGCGCTCGCGCATTTTTAAAAAAAATGTATTTCATGGAAACAAAAACAATCAAATGCAGAGGTTCTAGAAAAACTGGGAATGAAGAGAGTTGATGAGGAGGCAAGTGAAATATTTCGGTCACGTTAAAAGACATGATACTCTTATAAAAACCATACTGGATGGCAAGGTTGAGGGCAAGCGAGCAAGAGGTAGACAACGATACAAGTGGGAAGATAACATCAAGAGATGGAAGAACATCAGCCTGACAGAATATACAGCCAGCGAGAGAAAGAGAGACAGACATGTTGGAGATCCATTGCAGCCAACCTTAATTGTGGAGACGGCACCTGATTGATGATTGAGTGATAACGCTTTGAGGTCAAGCGTAGTCAATACACACTACTTCTAGTAGCTGTGGACTGCATTGTGCAAGTGGATTAGCTTTCCATATTACCAGTGTTCCTCGCCATAAGGCGAACCCACCCCGACTTCAGAGGTACTTGTAATTTACGTCACCAATTCAAGAACGATAAGTCAACATTTTAGTCCAACTGACCGTTGTAGGGGGTTGAACTTGCAACCTCGGCATCAGCGCACGGGATGCTTACGAACGAGAGCTCTCGTCCACTGGGTCACGCTGTGGCAGATATGATACTGACCACATCATTCACAGAGTACCTTAGTGCCGATACAAATATGGGGCTCGCACCATATACCCACAGCCTCTGTGGCGAAGGAGTTACAGACGTAGTTCGTAATCTCACATACCTCGTTCAAAACACAGCTGCTGTGGATTTGGAAGCAGACCGCCTTGCGTTGGTTCCCATACAATGGTATGAGTGCCGGTCATTCAGAAAGCAACGGTAAACTAGTGTACGTAAACTTGCTCAGGAATCATAAACAGTGAGGGACGTAGAGGTGTTTCCAAGGCACCAGGGCTGGGTTCTATACTGGCCAAGACCTATTGAAGCATCCTCGCCGAGCGTCCTGGGCAACAGGTCCCTTCGGGGTCCTGGCTGAAGTCAGTAGGATCGTTGATTCTTCCGAAGTCGGAGAGTGTCTGCCTGTACGGCGAGGTACCACCAGTCTGCACACCAATAAGCCAGATACTCACGCAAACCTCAGGTCCTGTATGACAACAGGATAATTTCATCCGACATACAGGACTTCGCGCTGGAGTTTACAGCCAGCGAATACAAGCAAGCAATCAAGCAAGCATAAACAGTGAGAAAATGCTGGAGTTGCCTGCTACGTCCTGTAAAGGATACGTAAACCGTATACCCAATACACAATAAGGCTTGAACTCGAGTCTTGTACTCCTAATGTAGGCAGATAAACAGTTAGTCCTTCCTGAGGACAATTGCCATTCACACTAATTGATAATTTCTTAAAGTCGGCTTGGGGACAATTGTTACTTCACGCACCCGCACACTCGCCCGCGCGCGCGCACACACACACACACACACACACATTTGATTAGTTGATGTCGGTCAGAAATAATGCTCTAGTGTTAATTAAAACTGGAGTTTTTAGGTTTACTCGTAGCAGGCAATGATGAGTCTATAATTAGGTAATAGTTACTCGAGATTTGAGTTCTACCTGTAGACAGCAATGATACTCTAATGTTAGTTAATACTGGAGTTTTGAGTTTTACTTGTAGCCGGAAATGATGCTCTAATATGCTCTACTGTTAGCTAATATTGGAGTTTTGAGTTTTACTTTAGACAGCAATGATACTCTAAATGTTCGTTAATACTGGAGATTTGAGTTCTACTTTTAGACAGCAATGATGCTCTAATGTTAGTTAATACTGGAGATTTGAGTTCTACTTTTAGACAACAATGATGCTCTAATGTTATTTAATGCTAGAGTTGTAAGTTCTACTTTTAGACAGCAATGATGCTCTAATGTTATTTAATGCTAGAGTTGTAAGTTCTACTTTTAGACAGCAATGATGCTTATTAATGTTAGTTAATACTGGAGTTTTATGTTCTACTTTTAGCGGGCAATAATGCTCTAAATCCGGAGAAAATTCAGTTAAATTCAACGGGAGATTCAATAATTATCCCGAACTGGAGATCATTCGCATAGTTTTAAGTTGACGCATATAAGAAACAGGCCTGGAGGTGTCAAACAATCTGCGAGAAAGTTGTGATTGTGTTACACGTACTAACGGCCCGGCAGAAACACGCGTCTTCGTCACCCTTTCAACGAACTGGTGCTTCACAATTTTACCATTATTCCCACCCTCAGCCCGCTGCCCCCCGGCCCACCGGGGTCCGGTTCAAACCTAGGCTCTATCTCTTCGAATTACACAGCCCTGTTGTCGCCTGATATACCAATGTCCCCTAGGGGTCGGCATGCAGATTGTGGGGGTCCCATGTCCCCCCGAGGCCAGCATATTGATTGTGGGGGTCCCATGTCTCCTCGGAGTAGACACATTGACTGTGCGGGGCCGATGGGCCACGAAAGACTGGATTGTGTGGGACATAATATGGGCCACGATCGAGGCGACTACGGTCGCCCAATGGATACCCCAGACAGATTGGACCGAGGGCCGATGGGCCCAGAAAGATTAGATTACGTGGATCACGGACTTATGTACATAGCTCACGATAGATTAGCTGATCTTAGGCCGCATGATAGGTTTGTCCCCCATGACAGACTTGACTACGGCGGCTCCCCAACTTGGTTCCGACTGCGGGGGCCCGGATAATAACATGAACACAATGGTCAAACTGGGATTGGATATGAGGCACGGGGGTACCGTCATGGCAGAGGACGATCTGAAGGACGACTACAACTTCAGCGGGTACAGTTTCATCCAGGATCAACACAGGGTGAGTACTCATCGTCGTCGTCGTCATCATCATCACCATTATCAAACCACGAGCATCACCACCACCATCAGCATCGTCATTGTCATCACCCTTATCATCATCATTATTATTGCGTCTAGCCTATACAACCACCGGCACAACCGAAATCATCATCATCTTTATTACCGCCATCATCAACACCATCATCGTCGTCGTTAATTGTCTGATCTTGATCTCATTTCGATTTGTTTCTTCAATCCTAGATTTTGTCATATTTCTTTATTTTTTGTTTGTTTGTTTCTTTTTTTTTTTTTTTTAACTTTTTTGTTTTGTTTTGTTCACTCGATTTAAACTCAAGCGTCATCTACGCTGGACTGATTTTTGCTTGTGAACTAGCCTTCCTATTGACCATTGTCCCTCGCCATTAGGCGAACCCACTCCGACTTCTGAGGTACATGTAATTTACGTCCCCAAGTCAAGGATGAGAAGTTAATATTTTAGTGTAGGCGTAGGGGTTGAACCCGCTACCTCGTCATCAACACACCGGAAGTTTAAGATCGAGCGCTATTATCCATTAGGCTATGCAAACCTCTATATTTCTTCCAGTTATCTTCTACTCTTCGGGTACATTCTACTCATCTGATATCCACATTTTGAAAGCTTTAATTATATACTCATTTTGTTTATTCACGTAAATAAACATTGTTTATTCACATAAGATGGTGCCAGGTCTTAGTCAGATATGACTGAGCTACCGTATGACAGTAGACGGTACTACCTGCTTTCTGTTAGCGCCGAACGTTGGGCGGCGCTCACCAAACCCGACACCCCACATTGTGCCAACGGCTTCGGGTGGAGGAGCGCAATTGGGAGGGTACAAGCCTTACCCTAGTGCGAGGACATGCAATCTAAAGACTAAATGTCATGGCAGGACAGACCAGGCCCTAAACTTTGGTTGGCAACTGGTCTAGGATGGAAGCTCCGTCAAGCGGACAGGTTAGAGCATTGCTTTGCTGACCCGGCAGCTTGTCTTGTTCCAGACGTATTGGTGTTACCTTTCCTCTGGAGTGAACTAGACAGGCCGAAAGAGGGATCGCGCTGCATGGGCAACATTTGGTCTATACATTCAGTCCAGGCGTTGTGTTATGAAGAGGCTATAAGTCTATTTTACACACTATCTTCTGCTAAAACGGCAAGGTGCCAGTCAGTCAGTCATTAACATAAGCCGACACTGTGCGGAAGAGGCAACGAACGCGATTCGCTCCCCGCATACTTCATTTGAATCAACCGCAGGCAATATGGAACCAAACCGCTTTGTGTTAATTTTTAACAATGGAATGAACGTCGGTCGATCAGAAATAGTGTATTAGTGAGTTTTACCAACTACAAGCTTTAATAAATCTTTATATTTATCAAGGAATCAATTATGATAATGTGCAAACCTGTATTTATTGCTGCAACTATTATTATATAAGTTTGCTACAAAGATTGTGTTACGGGAAAAGAAGGACGCTGGCATATATCGGATCATAATTCTTAGGCTGGGAACAGAACATAAAGCCGGAAAAAAAACGTTTGTATCACTAATGTAATATATTCAACGTTTGAATCACTAATGTAATATATTAAAAACATCGTTATCCCGTAGTGAGTTTGAACAATGAAGACACAAACAATAGATTGCATGATTTATATTGCCCTTCATATTTATATTCCCGGGTTAAATCCCTCGGTACTGGTGTGGATTGTTTTCTGTCTGGGGAAAAAGAAAACTCTAACCTGCACAGTTAGGGGCGAATGCACTATCCAGGCGGCCTTAATTCCTCAGGATCAAGACACCCCACCCTCACGCCTGTCCTATATCGCAAGGTACTTACGACAGGCAGTAGATGATAGATGACAGTCGTCAGGTACATACTGCAAAAATCACACAACATAAACTAAAGCAATAAGATAAATCCTTCAAGCTGAAATATACAACACACAGGTTCACACAGCTATTTATATTGACTATTACCAACAATGGTGACACAGTGAAAGACATAAAAACGACAAATTGCTTTTCAAAAACTAAAACAAGTGAACAAATTGTGGCGTGGGACACATAGACCTACAGAAATTAATGTTTAAGAGCATGTATCTTTCCCATTGCAACATACGCCTGCGAGACCTGGACACTTATTAAACAGGCTGAACAGAGCATACATGATTTTGAATATAAATGTTATAGGCGAGTTCTGAGAATATCTTGGATACAGAAAAAAATAATTGCATCCACACGACAAGATCTAATTATTGAAGAAGATTGGACTACTAAAGACAATAAAACAATGAAAATTGAAATATTTTGGTCACTTGAAACGTCACTGAAAGTTTGGAGAGAACAATAATTGAGAGGTACATGCCAGGGAAGAGAGGAAGAGGAAGGACCAAAGAGAAGATGGGTGCAGGATGTGGCAGATGATCTCCAGATGGGTGTATCGGACGCAGGGACATCTTGCTTATGATCGAGAGGCTTTCCGGAAGGTTGTTATGAGAGCGAGGTTCTGCAAAGAACATGCTACCGAGTGAATGAATGAATCTGAATTGTCAATTACGGTAATGTGCCGCCCTCCCTGGTCGAGGGGCTTTCTCCGTAACCCCGAATACTCTCGTGGTTGACGTGAGCGCACGAGAATTGGAAGCGGTTCGAGTTATGAGAGTATTGAGCCGGCTGCTCAGAAAGTCGTGGCGTGCTGATGAGCGTAATCTAGCCTAAGAATCAACAAACATCTGTAAGATGCTGATGTTGACCTCAATATCCTGAAACAGGATGGAAACGCGGGGAAAAAACAAAACAAAATTACGGTAACGTTAAACAAGCTTCAATAGAACACAACCACAAGTGAAAAATTAACGTTGCGGCTAAAACCTTTATCAGCGAGCGCGCGCGCGCGCGTGCACACACACACACACACACACACACACACACACACACACATAGACGAACACACACACACACACCAAAAAAAAAAAAAAAACTAATCATGCACGTATACATCTACATTAAAAAACTACATGAAAATATATGTGAAAGTTACTCATCTGTCTTGATGAGCTGCCTTGTTATAGCCTCGGCATGTGTGTAGCCTGGAAACTAGGGCAAATTCCTTGGATAAATAAAAAAGAGAAGACAAATAAGATGGTTGTAGAATAGTTCGATATAAATAAGTAAACTGATAAAAGAAAGAAAGATGAGAGCAGCGAGGTAATTTGGACACCCCAACCGAAGTATAGGGTGTATTTTTAATGACTGTGCAGTCGCTTAGAAAGCAATGGCAAACTACTGAGCGTAATCTTGCCTAGTACATCAACAGCAGCTGAAAATAAAATGCTGATGTTGACTGCAATGTCCTGTAACGGATTTGGAAAAAAAAATGTTTGAAAATATTGCCGGTCCAAGTTTTGTATTTACCTATTATGTCGCATGAACTTTACAGAGGGTGAATACAAAACTTGGTACGGCTATATTTGCAAACACTGCACAGTCATTACAAATACACCCTATGCCTTTCTACTGAAAACTATACAAGTAAAGTACCCAGTTTACACACGTTAGGACGTGTCGGCCAAATGATTCTAGACTCATATTCTATTGACGACACGGCACGCGAGGGGTCAAGTGGTCAATATTACACCGATCAACTTTACTTCCCACGACAGTCTCTGGTACTTTTTTAGTCTGGTCAATCAATTCATCGCGACACCTGGGAGACTGCTGCCAAAGAGCGAAATCCGTGGCGTACATCATTACATAAGGGTGTAGTTACTTGTGAAGCAAACAGGACTGCAAGAGCTGTGAAAAAAGAAAAGAAAAAAAGGCTGGGCAGAAAAACCACTGCAGGAGATCCTCCTCCTGGAACGTCAAGCATCTTTGCCCACATTGCCAAAGAACATTTCGAGCCAAAATAGACCTTACCAGCCATCTTAGAACCCACGGCTCCATACTTTGAACCCCACTGGATGAAGTGAATGGTCATCATCATTCTTGATGGACAAACAACAACAGTCTGGTCAACTCGGGAGCTAAAGTCAATGAGTAAATATCCTCACATTGGGGATTCAAACACGTAACCTCCGGGCTAGCCACTGCCCTACCGCGGGTCCCGTATCAAGAATACACTGATGGTTATCTGAACCGAGCTGAACTGAGAGTAAGCACCCGACTCACAATTTAGAGATGAAGAAAGGAAAGGGATATAACATCACTGGCCAGGGTTAGTATTAACAAATAGATTTGAACCCAAAACTTTCCTAGACGAACGCTATACTTTCACCAATATGTTCTAATGACCACATAAACATAGTGCTTTTAAGACTGCCAGCTCCGTGGCGAAGGGGTCATAAGTGCAATTCGTAATCCCGAATACCGCGTTCTAAACACGGCTGCGGGAGATTTGGAAGCAGACCGTCATGCGATAGTTTCCGTACAATGGTATGAGTGTCGCTCGTTCAGAAAGCAATGGCAAATTACTGAACGTAAACTTGTCCAGGAATCACAACCAGCCAAAAAATTCTGGGGTTAACTGCAACGTCCTGTAAAGGATATGCAACTAACTTGTTCGTGTTCATACTTCGTGTGTGTCCTCCATTCCTAGCCGCGGTGTAGTTACTACCCGGGGAATGTCCAGTCCGCTGCACGTGCTAGGCCTGCCGGTCAAAATCTGGTGTCTGCAGACGGACAGTTATTGCCGGACAGGTCTGTGGCGCGTTTATGACCCCGCGTGATAGATCAGGTCAGGGCTGGCCTCCGACCAACCAGAGTATGTCTTATCTATGATCCTTGACAATTAATGCGCGTGCCTTTGTGCGCGAGCAGGCAATGTGTGGATCGGGGTATCTCTCTGTCTGTTTTCATGTTTATTTTCACAAACCGGAGTGGATTTCGCGTTAGAAATGTTATATGTTTTGTTGCTATTATGTTTGTCCGTTGGATTAGGCAATGTTTGTCCGTTAGAGTGCTCATCAGAAATGTTGTACGGATTATCGATATAGTTTGTTCATTGGATTGCTCATGAAAATGCTGTATGAAATGTTGATGTTATATTTGTCCAGTGGATTGTTTAACATAAATGTTGTATGTTTTTGTTGCTGTGATGTTTCTCTGTTGGACTGGTTATCTGTTTTGTTGCTGTTATAATTTCCTGTTGAATTAAAAAATGTTTTGCATATCCTTTACAGGACATCGCTGTCAACATCAGCATCTTTCAGCTGATTGTTGATTTCTTGGCAAGATTACGCTCAGTAGTTTGCCATTGCTTTCTAAGCGGCCGGCTCACGTACCCCGTAAGTTACCGACGCGATTCCAACCACTGCTGATTCTCACCGTCGTCACATTACTTACGAGAGTATACGAGATTACGGAGAAAAGTCGCTAACCTCTAGACCAGGAAGCCAGCTCATGTTGGATTGCTCATCATATATGTTGTTTGTTGTTATATTTCTCCACCAGATCGGTTATCGATTTTGTTGTATTATGCTGGTACGTTAGATTGCTCATCAGAAATGTAAGGATTGTCACTATAAACTTTGTTCACGGGATTGCTCATCCGAAACGGTGTATGATTTTTGCTTACGTTGTCTTCGTCCGTTAAATTTCTGGTTGGAAATATTGCTGCTGTTATGTTAGTCCGCTGGACTGCTCATGAAAATGTTTGTATGAATTGTTGCTGTTATGTTTGTCCGTTGGATTATATAACAGAAATGTTGTATGTGTTTGCTACTTTTAGGTTTGTCCATTCAACTCCTTATCGGTATTGCTGCTGCTATGTTTTCCTGTTGGATTGCTCAACAGAAATGGTGTATGTTTTTGTTGTCATGTTTCTCCGCCGGATCGGTTATCAATTATGTTGCTAGTATGTCTGTCCGTTAAATTGGTTATTAGTTTCATGATGTTATGTTCATCCACTGGATAGGTTATTGATATTTGTTTTTGCTGATATATTTATCCCTTGGGCGGTTATTGGTTTCATTGATGTTATATGTATCATTTGGACGGTTATCGGTTTTGTTGTTGTTATATTGGCCCGTTGGGTCGGTTATCGCATCTGTTACTGTTATGTTTGTCTGCTAGATTGTTCGCCAAAAATGCTGTATGTTTTTGTTAATGTTGTGTTTGGCCGTTGGCTTTGCTATCGGATAACAAAAGCCCACATTATGGCACACGACACACGACCCTAATCGCCCAGTATCCCCCAAGATATGCCAAACCATATGGAGGCCAACCGTTTCACAAGAGCTAGACATATAGGGTGCATTTTTAATGACTGTGCAGTGTTTGAAAATATTGCCAGTTCAAGTTTTGTATTCACCCTCTGTAAAGTTCATGCAACATAATAGGTAAATACACAACTTGGACCGGCAATATTTTCAAACACTGCACAGTCATTAACAACACACCCTGTATTTTTAACACGTGAACGCAATCCACGTATAGCACTAGTACCAGCTTGTAATGTATGCTCCGGTGTTGTCTCATTGCATGCTATATCACAACATAGGACACGGGGAAGACTCTGGTAGCAGTGAAGGTGTGTCTCATTGCATGCTGTATCACAACATAGCCGGTCTCCTTCGCGAAGGCGTTATTGACTTTCTCCGTAATCCCGTATATCCACGCAGGGTAACGCAGCTGCGCGATATTCGGTAGCGGATCGCGTCGCTTTGGTTACTTACGGGGGTATGTGAGCCGGTCGCTCAGAAAGCAATGGCAAACTACTGAGCGTAATTTTGTCAAGAAATCAACAACAGCAGTAAAATGCTGGTGTTGACAGCGAGGTCTGTAAATAGGATATGCGAAAAAGAAAGAAAAAAAACATCACAACATAGGATACAGGGAAGACACTTGAGACAGTGGAGCTGTGACTTATTACATGCTGTATCACAACATAGGACACGGGGAAGACACTGGAGCTGTGTCTTATTGCATGGTGTATCACAACATAAGATACGGGGAAGACACTAGTGGCAATGGAGCTGTGTCTTATTGCATGCTGTATCACAACATAAGACACTGGAGCTGTGTCTTATTGCATGCTGTATCACAACATAGGACACAGGGAAGACACTTGAGACAGTGGAGCTGTGACTTATTACATGCTGTATCACAACATAGGACATGGGGAAGACACTGGAGCTGTGTCTTATTGCATGGTGTATCACAACATAAGATACGGGGAAGACACTAGTGGCAATGGAGCTGTGTCTTATTGCATGCTGTATCACAACATAAGACACTGGAGCTGTGTCTTATTGCATGCTGTATCACAACATAGGACACTGGGAAGACACTGGAGGCAGTGGAGCTGTGTCTTATTGCATGCTGTATCACAACATAGGACCCCCGCGGAAGACATTGGAGCTGTGTCTTATTGCATTCTGTATCACAACAAAGGACGCGGAGAAGACACTAGAGGCAGTGGAGCTGTGTCTCATTACACGCTGTATCACAACATAATACACGGGGGAATACACTAGAGTCAGTGGAGCTGTATCTCATTGCATGCTGTATCACAAAATGTGTGTTGTTGTTGTTGTTGTTGTTGTTTAGTTTGTTGTTGTTGTTTTGTTGATGCGTTCGCTCACTTTGAACTCAATCGTAGTCGACAGACGCGCTGCTGTTTCTAGTGTGCGGAACTCATTGTTAAGTGTGGATTAGCTTTCTCTATCATCAGTGTCCCTTACCGTCAGGCGAACCACTCCGAATTCAGAGGTACGTATAATGTTCATTCCGAAGTCAAGGACGAGAAGTCAACATTTTAGTCCAACTGACCGTTGTAGGGGTTGAACCCGCTATCTAGGCATCAACATACCGGGTATTTAATAACGAGCGCTATTATCCATTCGACCCAGAAGAGCTCCGAGTTGTTGCTTTTAAGAAGAAGATTGAGAATTTTGTGGATACAGAAGACAAAACCACAAGCCCAGGCATCGACCGCTGCAGGTCTTTCTAGAACATACAGTAAAGGCAAATGGAACTGATGGGGGAATATCAACGGAAGAAAGCCACTATCTCATTATGGCTTCATTAAATAAGGTCAGCATGGCCGAATGGGTAAGAACGTTTGTTCTTAAACATCATGTGTACTAATGCCGCGGTAGCGAGTTCAGCATCCTACACCGGTCTGTTGGACTAAAATGTTGACTTTTCGTCCAATACTCGGGGACGTAAATTACAAGCACCTCTGAAGACGGAGTGTGTAGACCCGATAGCGAGGACACTGGTAATCCTCCAGCATCCATCATATGCCATGCCGGTAAGCGTTGGTGGTCATGATTCGCCATTTCACTCGATCACCAGAGTCGCGGATCAGCCCAGTGTTCTTGTCTCGTCACGGTGTTCCCCAGGGTGGAGTCTTGTCCCCCACACTTTTTCTAATCTTCATCAATGATCTTGTTGCTAATCTACTGGATGGAATTAAAGCGGCAATGTACGCTGATGACCTGGTTCTGTGGAGCACAAATGAACATGCATCAGTGGCCACCAGATCACTACAAAGAGCTGTAGATACATTTGTTGCATGGGCAAATAGATGGTGTGTCAGCATAAACACTGACAAGTGCAGCACCACCCTATTTACCCTCTCTCCAAACAAAAGGCAGAGATCATCCAGATAAATGGAACACCCCTAAGAGAAGATAAAGAACCAACATACCTTGGTGTAACATTCGACGACAGGCTGACATGGGAAAAAAAACACATTATAAAAGCAGTAGCAAAAGCCAGAAGGAAAATAGCCATCCTGAGAAAGCTAAGTGTAACCACATGGGGAGCCAGTGAGAAAATACTTAGCAAAGTTTATCAACGGAGCATACGACCACACCTGGAATACGGGTCAACTTCGTGGTGTTCGACATAAAAAACCACACTACAAGAGCTGGACAAAGTGCAAAATCAAGCTCTTAGAGTCATCACAGGAGGGATGAGATCAACCCCTATAGTAGCAATGGAGAAAATGGGGAGGACACAAGCACTGAGAGAACGCAGAGATACAAAAACACTAATACAAGCAGAAAAGTTCCTCAGCTTGCCAGGCCACCCTATGAAGAACATATTTAAAAGATTAGCTATGTGGCGGTTGAAAAGAAGTAGTTTTGTCCACCGGGCCAAACGACTCTGCAGAAAAACCACCGATCTTCCCACAGTTGGTATCCCCCTGACAACTATTCCAGAGCGAACCCCATGGAAAGATCAACATAGAATATCGCTACAAATCCAGAAAAAAGTGAGAGGAATATTTGACAAGGAAGAACAGAACAGTGTACAGCGCAGAACAGCCACTCTCAGCTTCCTTGATGAAGAATACCCTCAGGACCTCTGGATCCGAGTCTACACAGATGGGTCAGAACAAAATGCTGTTAAAAATGGAGGAGCAGGAGTGTACATAGAATACCCAAATAACACCGGAGTTCCAACAGGAAAGTACTGCCATAAATATGATGCTGAAATTAAGGCAATCAAGATAGCAACAGAGAAATTACAAAATATCAGCCATAGTACACAACCTGTGGTGATATTGACAGATGCAAAATTAGTAATAGAGGCGCTCCTGTCTGGGAAATTGCCAGTCCTAAGAACACTACTTTTTGAACTTAGCAGTCAGCATAAGGTCACCATACAGTGGATACCATCCCACTGTGGAGTATCCGGAAACGACAGAGCTGATCGATTGTCTAAGGAAGGAGCAAAAGAAGAACAACCTGATGTGCCCATTACATACCACCAAAAGAAAAGAATGATCAAATCAGTCAGAAGGCCATCAAACCCTACTCAAGACGACTACCACGTTATGGACAGACCAGAACAGGTAATTATTCTTCTCCTCAGAACAGAACACAATAGATTACGCAACCATATGTATAAACATTCAAGTTTGGTGACTCAGCCATGTGCACATGTGGTTTGGCGTCGCAGACAGCAGAACATATATTCCAGGACTGCCCAAACTACAACATATCCAGGTGAACAACAGTGGAAGATAAACTCTATGGACCGCTGAGTGAACTAAAAAAGACTGTTAGATTCATACAAGAATGTATATGTGTATGGACTACTCTTGTGTTCAAAGCGAGCTAACAAAGTAACAAAAATAATAAATAAATAAATAAATAAACACACACACACACACACACACACACTCACACACACACACACACACACACACACACACACACACACACACACACACAAGAAAAACCCGATATGTTGGGATTGTAAAGCTACGCCCACTACACACCTCTATAAACACCCGTCCCTCGCATTTTCCCTGCAAGAGACCGAGTACTTATGGAATTGTCCCAATTATGGAATTGTCCCACTTATGGAATTGTCTCGTGTACTGGTTCATTGGTTTTGAATTCATAAATTATAACCATTCAATTTGTCCTATATACGTTATGTAAGCTTTTGTTTTCACGCTGGATTCCAGATTTGGTAGCACCCCCACACAATCTGGACTGGTTGCCATGCCAACGCATCACAAATTGCACACGACAGTCCTTGACACGCAGGGGTCAGTCACGCACAGTTTCCATCACGTGATCCATCATTCAGTTATTTATTTATGAATCAAATTTACACTCGACTTTATACTTTGTTCGCCCTGTAAAATTCGCTGACTCGGGATTTCCGAAATCAGGACCTTTTTTGCTGTTGTTGTTGTTGTTTTCTCTCTCTCTCTCTCTCTCTCTCTCTCTCTCTCTCTCTCTCTCTCTCTCTCTCTCTCTCTCTCTCTCTCTCTCTCTCTCTCTCTCTCTCTCTCTCTCTCTCTCTCTCTCTCTCTCTCTCTCTCTCTCCATACCCGTAATACAACTTCTAGTAGACTGGACTGATTTGGAGTGTAGATTAGCTTTCCTTATTATTAGTGTCCCTCGCCATCAGGTGAACCCATTCCGTTTTCTGAGGTACTTTAGTCTACGTCACCAAGTCAAGGACGAGAAGGCAACATAGTGTAGGGATTGAACCCTTTACCTCAGTATCAGTTCACCACCTTCTGTATTCCAGGAATTGTGAAAAACAAAATAAAACTTTTTAAAAAAAACGGAAAGAAAGATCTATAAAACTTAACTTGTGATATATAGTTCTTTTTTTTTTTTAATTGGCTTGTTTGCTTTGGTTTGTTTTTGTTCGATGTCCTTTACAGGACATAGTTGTCAACATCAGCATCTTTCAGCTGATTGTTCATTTCTTGGCAAGATTACGCTCAGTAGTTTGCCATTGCTTTCTGAGCGGCCGGCTCACATACCCCGTAAGTTACCGACGCAAAGAGAACCGCTACCGATTCTCGCAAATGTCACGTTACTCACGAGAGTATACTAGATTACGAAGAAAGTCGCGTAACTCCTAGACCGGGGAGACCGGCTTATTTTGCTTTGCCCGGTACAATTCCAAGATACGGATATTTCATTAATCCAAACTTTTTTTGTTTGTTTGTTAAATCAAAACTTTAAAGAGAACGTATACAAATAAAGAACATTGAAATATTTTGGGCATTTGAAAGTCATGAAAGTTTGGATTGAACAATAATGGAGGTATATGCCCGGGAAGAAATGAAGAAGAAGGCCAAAGAGAAGATAGGTACAGAATGTGGCGGATGATCTCCAGATCGCGGGACATCTTGCTTACGACCGAGATGTTTTCAGGAAGGTTGTTATGGGAGCTACGTTCTGGAAAGGACATGCTACTGAATGAATGAATGAATGAATGAATGAATATTAATAAGGTTTTATGCTAGTCAGTTTGTTTGATTGTTTGATGATGCATTGCTTGAATGTCTCTTCTAGGGTTCAACGGGGTAGAGTTAATGGTAGAGTGGAGAGGATAGAAAGAATTACAACTGGTTTAAGATAGAAACAGTAAAAAATACCTACTGGTATGAGATAGAAGTCGGAATAAAAAAAAATATTTCAGACAGAAGAAGTCAAAGTAACAACTGGTTTGAGATATCAGTCAAAATATTAAATACATGAGATAGAAGAAGTCAAAATAGCTGACTTGAGATAGGAGTCAACATAACCCCTGGTTTGACATTTTTAAAAAGTTAATTGCATAGCCTTTACAGAACGTAGCAGTCAACCACAGCATGTTTGTTTGTTTTTTGTGATTTCTTGGCAAGTTTTCATTCAATAGTTTACCATTGCTTTCTGAACTATCGTCAGTCATACTATTTATTAAAAAAATAAAAACCAGATAGAAGGAGTCAAAATAACCTCTGGTTGGACATAATATAATCTTTCCTTTAAATAATTTGAGATAAAAGAAGTCAAAGTAATAAATATTTACAAAAGAAGTCAAAGCAATAAATATTTGAGATAGAAGAAGTCAAAGTAATAAATCTTTGAGATAAAAGAAGTCAAAATAATAAATATTTGAGATAAAAGAAGTCAAAATAATAAACAAGTGAGATAGAAGAAGTCAAAGTAATACATATTTGATATAGAAGAAGTTAAAGTTATAACTATTTGAGATAAAAGATGTCAAAGTAATACATATTTGATATAGAAGATGTTAAATTTATAAATATCTGAGATAGAAGAAGTCAAAGTAATACATATTTGATATAGAAGATGTTAAACTATCTGGTGCAGGATAGGAATCAAAATATGTATGTTGTCATTTTGTGTTCATACGACAGACTTTGTTATCATATTCTGTTCATGCAACACACGTATATTATCATATGTTCATACAAACGACGTATGTTATCTTTATGTTCATGCGACAGGCGTATGTTATCGTGCTGTGTTCATGCAACAGACTTATTTTATCATGTTATGTTCATTGATGTTATGTTCATATACCAGACTATGTTATCATGTTATATTAATGCAACATACCGTGTTATCAAATTATGTTGATGCAACATACTATGTTATCAAATTATGGTAATGAAACATACTGTGTTATCAAATTATGTTAATGCAACAGACTATGTTATCATATTATGTTCATGCAACAGACTATGTTATCATATTATGTTCATGCAACACATACCGATAGTCTTCTCAACCACTCTGCTCATCTACCCCAGAATTTTCTCCCTGTGTTGACTTTCTATTTCGTTCAACTTACCTGTCTTCCTCTAATTTACAGTTATTTTCCATGCTTTCTATCAGTGCCACACACTACCAGTAACTGTGTTTCTGATGTTATCTGCAAGGGTTCCATAAAGACTAATGTTCCTGTGCAGTAAATAGAGGAATCTTCCGACGACTCTCGCCTCTCATCGACCACACTACACAGCCGACTAACACCTGGTGTTGCTGCGCTCAACGGACAAATGTTCTCAAATTGATAACTGATGCCTGCTGTTTTTTTGTCAAAGGATTAGATTAACATTCTTACTTTTCATCTCATTCCTTCCCCTTCTCTTCTTGTTCTTCTTTCCCTTCACCTTTATTTTCTTCTTCTTCTTCTTCTTCTTCTTCGTCTTCTTCTTCTTCTTCTTCTTCTTCTTCTTCTTCTTCTTCTTCTTCTTCTTCTTCTTCTTCTTCTCTTCTTCTTCTTCTTCTTCTTCTTCTTCTTTATTTCTTCTTCTTCTTCTTCTTCTTCTTCTTCTTCTTCTTCTTCTTCTTCTTCTTCTTCTTCTTCTTCTTCTTCTTCTTCTTCACCTGTAATTTCTTCGTCTTCTATTTTCATTTTTCTTCTTTTTCGTTTTATTATCTCTCCCTCCTCCCTCTCCCTCTCGCTTACACCCCCTTTTTACAAGTAATAACGATAGAGCTGCTTCTGCTTCTCCTCCTCCTCACCCCCACCCCCTTCCCTGAAATAGAACTTCTCATTTGTGTAGAAGAACGATATATCGCCATACTAGGGTCATCAAGTTTTGTTTCGTGGTAGCTTCCACAATTTCAATGTTCAGTGAATGGAAGTGTACATTATAATACTTGCTCTTTTGATTGAACGCCATATTTGATCCAATCCTACTGTTTGTTTGGCAGTTAATCAGATAAGACACATATATTAGTTAGATGCATGTCTTATACAGAACGTAGCAATTAACCCCATCATTTATCATCTGCCGAGGTAGCAGGTTCAATCCCTACACCAGTCAGTTGGACTAAGATGTTGACTTATCGTCCTTGACTTGGTGGCGTAAATTTCAAGTACTTCAGACGCCGGAGTCGGTTCACCTTGTGGCGAGGGATACTGGTATAAGGGAAAGCTAATCCACGCGCGTTCTCTCCGCGTCGGTAACTTACGGGGTGTGTGAGCCGGTCGCTCAGAAAGCAATGGCAAACTACTGAGCATAATCTTGCCAAGAAATCAACAATCAACTGAAAGATGCTGATGTTGACATATGTTGAAAGATGTTGACGTTTACATCCTGTAAAGGAAATGCGAAAAAAAAAAAAAAATAACAAGACAGAACAAATTTAAAAAAAAAAAAAAAATCCACCCGCAAACATAAGTCTAATGCACTAGAAGTGGCACGTGTATAGACTAGGTTTGAGTTCAAAGCGAGCCAGCGAAAAAAAATAAACAGAAAGAAAAAAAATCATCTTCCCCGGGAAGGTTAACCCGGTCAACAAATGCCCGCAGAAGTCGGATGTGTCGGCCTAACGGCGCAAGAACGCAGGTCTGCTGTAAACAGGCACAACGCAATCACGTCCGGAAAAAAAACTACGGATGAACGCAGAAGAAGAAGAAGAAGAAGAAGAAATCATCTTCCACGTTTGATGTCTACCGACATCAGTTGATGCTTCGCGCCCCATGAGTGGCACTGGATAATGTCAATCCGAGTGATTGTACAATGTTTTTCATGTCTTCAACCCATGTTTTTTTCTGGGATGTCCTCTTTCTCATATCAGATCTTCGATCATGTAGCGCCAGTACTGGTAGTTGATGGTGTTGCATTCTAATGAGATGGCCGAACCATTTTATCTTCTGCTTTCACAATATGTGGCACAAGGTGTTGAGCCCACTGTCTGTCTGATAACATCATTTCTTACTCGATCTCGGATAGTTAAGTTGGCAGCTCTCTTCAAGCATCTCACCTCACAGGTCTTGATGTTGCGTAAATGTGATTTGAATAAAGTCCAAGTTTGACATTGGTAGCATGGGGTTGGTGTGAATATGCTATTCATTATCTGTCGTTTAGCAGACATAGGTGTGTTTTTATGTTTCAGTATGAATGATAGTTGATATATAAACACACTTGCTTTTTGACATCTGATTTCCATTTCTCTGTCTATTCTACCCTAATCTGTGATAATTCCTAGATATTTAAATTCTTTTACTTATTTCAGAGGTGTGCTACTCATCAACATATTTAGTGGACCAGAAAACCTACTAACCTGTATTACTTCAGTTTCGGTTTTATTCATATTCATGCCGTATCTACTGCATGTTGAGCTCAGCTTATTAATATTATTTTACTTTCTGCCCTTGTCGCTATAAAACATGCACCAATTGTCTGCATACAAAAGCTGATTTATTGCGGGTGGATCTGTTGTTTATTTTCCCGTCTAAAATAAAGTATGGTGTGCCTTGCCAGTGAGAAGACCTGATCATTTGGGGCCACATCGATTGATGGTTGTCAGTCGCGGCGATCGGGCAAATCTTGAGCTACAGCCTACGATTTGTGACGTTGTAATATTCTGTTGTGATAATTTGGTCGCGTCCAGAGTGTGCAGCGTGGACTGAATCTGTTAAAGATCCGAACGATAATTTACACCTGCCAGCAACTTGGGCGGAAAATATAGCTTATAGTAAAAATAAATTATGATGAACTGTTATGGAGAAACGTTTTGCACAGGACAAACCACTATGTGACGGGTAACGACTGAAATCAAACAAGCGGAAGCATCCGGTCTGCTGATGCCGAGGTTGCGGGTTCAAACCCTACACCAGTTTTTGGACTAAACCGTTGACTTCTCGTCCTTGACTCGGGGACATAAATTACAAGTACCTCTGAAGTATGTGTAGGTTCGCCTGATGGCGAGGGACACTGGTAAAACGGAAAGCTAATCCACATGCAAATATCAGTCCGGTGATCTAGAAGTTGTAGCACATGTATGAACGACGCTTGAGTTCAAAGTGAGGGATTATTTTAAAAAATACCGATTGATCTCCTCTTTGTTCTTTGCTAGGTCATGCGGTGGCATAGTGGTTAGCGGGCTTGCCTATCAAGAAGGGGTCTGGGATCAATCCTTAGTAGGAGGCAATATAATCGTATTCAAAATGTAATTCCGGTACTACTTACATGTGGCGGAGAAACAATGACACGCGCACTCAAACTATAGTATCACCCGCACGCTCTAGATCTCTAGTCCTCGACCGAGCCTCGTAAATATGGCTACAAGACTCGCTGAGCATGATGAGTACGAGTGAAGACTATGCATGTTTCATGCTTCAATTAAAAAATCAAAGACATGGAGCATCGTTTAATATTTTCCACACGACATGCTGGTGAGTTGGGAAATGAGCAGGGTGGTGTGCTGATGCACGATAAGGTAGACGTGGTCGGGACCTTATTGGGGTCAAGTGAATAGTGTGAGGGAAATGGATACACCAACAGAGCCTGGAACGAATAGTGCGATAGAGAGTAACCAGATGATCTGGCTGGCTGGCTGACTCTCTGTTGTCTGAGAAAAGGTCGCATAGACACATAATAAGACTTTGAATAACGAAGACAGGAATAATAGATTGCACGATTTCTTGTCTGGCATGTTTTGCTATATCTCGTCAGGCACATTTTGCAGAAATCACACAACCGTTCCAATGGCTTTATTACAGAAGCATGAAAGAAACATTACCAGGTGTGGTAGAATTTTAAAAAAGCATTCATTTTGAATGAATTATGCACCATAGTTTCGTCAGAAGAAGTCGCCTTAGGTATTCAGGCAAGCATCCCATTCCTTAGGTAGGCGGCGAATGCCGTCCGCAAAACAAAAAGATTATGTTGCTCACTGGTCCTAGTGTTTACCGCGTTCAGTACGTCTTCATCTGTGTGAAATCGTTGCCCCTTGAGAGCTTTTTTTAAGAGGTCCGAACAAATGAAAATCACATGGTGACAAATCAGGACTATAGGCTGGATGTTGCAGAATTTCCCATTTTTTCCTTGCTAATGCTTCCTGCACAATCTTTGCAACATGCGGACGAGCATTATCGTGCAACAAAATCATACAGCAAGAAATCATCCCGGGTCGTTTATTCTTGATGGCTTTTTGCAGCTTGTCTAGTGTTTGCAAGTAGTGGGTATTGTTGATGTTGACATCAGGTTCTTTAAAGTTGGCCAACAATAGCCCTACATGGTAAAAAAATGCACTCAACATAACCTTACCAGCGGAAACCTGTAACTTGAATGTTTTGGCTTCTGGTGATCCAGCATGCTTCCATTGCATGCTCTCTCTCTTTTGCTGCTCGGCTCAAAGTGGTGACACCATGATTCATCGTCTGCCACTATGCGAAAGAGAAATGCATCACCCTCCAATCTGTAACGCAGCAAGTGGTTAAAACACCATCCCATGTGTTCCTCTTTTTGGTGGTCGGTCAACATCCATGGTACCCAGTATGAACACACCTTCCGATATTGCAGTTTCTTAGAACGGCCTTTTGAATTGTCCCAACTTACACATCAGATTCTTTCGCTAGAGAACGTCTGCTTCAACAACGGTTCATCTGTACTGCTGCATCAATTTTGGCGATGGTTTTTTCTGTTGCAAAAATATGCGCTTGACCCGGCCGTCGAAGTTCTGTCGTGAACTGACGTCCTTTCAGAAACATTCGTGCCCAGTCTGTCACTGTTGTTTTCGACACACATTCGTTACCATACGCTGCCTGCATTCTTCGATGAATGTCCACTAGTCGACATCCTTCAAATGAAAGAAACTGAATAACCGCTCTTTGAGCTTCTTTGGACGGATTTTGGATCAACCCGGCCATTTTCTCAACGGTCAGAAACAGAACCTATGCATCATGGGACTATAAGCACGTGCTCTTTTATTCATTGGTCAGTACTTATCACATGACAATGACATGATCATGTTCAACGTACGCAATTACGCGCAGTGCGGCACGAACGGATTTCAAATGAACGCCTCTTATATATCCACACAATAATTGGAATTGTCTACCACGGTAATTTTTACCTGTCTATCATGTCTTTCTGTTTGCACAAAATTGGCTTCTGTAAATTAATGGCGATTGCTTCTGCTAGCTTTAACATGCGACTATTTTGTGTATTAATCAGACTGTATGTATCTGGTACCATTAGTTTTGGGACTGTTCGCTGGTTGTTAAAAATAGGGACGAAGCGCATATGGGAATTCCCGAATGTTGTGATGTCAGTTCTTAACTCAACTGAAGTTTAGACTCAATTCAACTAAAGTTTATAAACTAACTAGCTGACCCGGCCCGGCTTCGCCCAGTCCTTGGTGGGAAGCATATCATTTAATTCATATAAGTAGTCATATAAGTTCCCGTTCCCGTTACCGACTGTCTGTCTGTCTGTCTGTCTGTCTGTCTGTCTGTCTGTCTGTCTGTCTGTCTGTCTGTCTGTCTGTCTGTATGTCTGTCTGTCTGTCTGTCTGTCTGACCCGGCCCGGCATCGCCCAGCTCCTGGTGTGGAGCATCTCATTTAATTCATATAAGTAGTCATATAAGCTCACGTTCCCGTTCCCGATTATCTATCTGTCTGTCTGTCTGTCTATCTGTCTGATCCGGCCCGGCTTCGCCCAGCCCCTGATGGGGAGCATCTCATTTAATTCATATAAGCAGTCATATAAGTTCACGTTCCCGTTCCCGATTATCTATCTGTCTGTCTGTCTATCTGTCTGTTTGTCTATCTATCTATCTCTGTCTGTCTGTCTATCTATCTATCTCTGTCTGTCTGTCTGTCTGTCTGTCTGTCTGTCTGTCTAATAGACCCATCCCTCTGTCTGTATCTCCGTCTATCCCTCCCTCCCTCCCTCCCTGTCTGTTTATCTATCTATCTATCTATCTATCTATCTATCTATCTATCTATCTGTCTGTCTGTCTGTCTGTCTGTCTGTCTGTCTGTCTGTCTGTCTGTCTGTCTGTCTGCCTGACCCGGCCCGGGTTCGCCCAGTCCCTGGTGTGGAGCATCTCATTTAATTCTGAGTAGGTAAGAATCCGCTCTGTCTTCACAATGTTGACGTGAAGATTTTCTTCCTGCAGCTGCTTCTGTATTTGTTGATCAGTAAGCTCCATTTTTAACCGCTTGACCACCCATCTGACTGTGTTTGAATCAGTGTTTCTGATTCTGGTGTCTTGGTCCTCCTTCCTCTCACAAGTTTTTGTGTTTGTCTGTGGGTAGTCGTCGCTCTTCTTATTGGTAGTTTCATTGACTGTAGGTTCAGATACTTTATTACAGCTTGCATGCAGACTCTCCAAAGGCAGGTTCGTCTTCTTGATAGTCTGGTCGGTTTTCTCACTATGCATCTTGGAAGCTGCTTGTTTCTTTGTGCTATTACGACGTGCCATTTTCCCCCCGTATCAGACTGCTTGAAATGTGTAAGGCGTCTTGGCTTGATAGCGCTGAGAAGTGCTGTCAAGCGAATCGTGTCGATATGATGGCGGAAAACACTAAAGATGCGATGATATTGTTCAACATCTTTTAGATAACTTCTTAAGTATAGAAAGATGAGTTACAATGTTATGCATTATGCATTATTTTTATGTAAACTTTGAAAATGTCTAAAAGATTGTATCATTATTTATTATAACTCATATGCCGGTACATAACTATAGACAAAGAGTTTATAAATCATTGAAAACGATACAACAATATGACTATAAGTTATACAACAATGTTATTAAAAGTTATGCCCCTTGAAATAACTTTTTCTAGAGTTAAGTCCCTTAGCTAATGTGTAGTCACGTCATTTTCTTCCCTTTCCCTAGCGTTTTGGTTCGGGGATTCTTTCATCATCATCATCATATATTTACGTACGTATTTTGGGAATGGGAGGAGGGAGGAGGAGGAAGAAGGAAAAAAAAACTATGACAGTTGACAGCTCTGGAATGAAAGTAAGGCGTGTAGAAAATTTCATCTCAATCGGATGGGCCGTTAGCGAAAAAATAAAGGACATACATATTTACATATTTACATATTTACATACATACACTTTGATTTATAGATATAGATTATTCTGTCTGGGTTTCTTCACAGCGCCCCATGCCACCCTTGACCCCTGCAGATCCAGAAATCCCAGGATTCTGTGCCGGGTGCGGCGGAAGGATACTAGACCGGTACTACTTACACGCCGTGGAAAAACAATGGCACTTGCACTGTCTCACGTGCAGTGACTGTCACTTCCGCCTGGACTCAGAGATCACGTGCTTCGCGCGAGATGGACACATTTACTGTAAAACGGATTATTACAGGTGAGCAATTGCATGCATGCACGCATGTGTGGGAGTGTGTGAGTGTTTTTTGTGAATTTACATATCTGTGTCTAGTTTTATGTGTGTATGTATCATCATCATCATCATCATCATGTGTCATGCCGATAAGCGTGGTATGTCCTATTTCGCCATCTCACACGATCGCCAGAGTCGTGGATCAGCTCTGTGTTTTTGTCTCAACCATACCGCGTGGTCAAGCCATCTAGGTATTTACTTCGTCGCCATCGCCTTGTTATTTTACCTTCAATCTTGCCTGTTGTCATCAAGTTCCCCAAAGTATTTCTCTAATCAGTTTATGGTTTTCACTCGTTTCTTGAAAAACTTGGTCATTGGTTTTTCTGTCTGTCTACAGAATTCTTTGAATTTTACTCATAAACCACATTTCCACAACCATCAGATGTTTTTCAGCCTGTTAGCTCATTGTCCACGCTTCATATCCATACAAAAGTACAGGTTCTATGTTGCACCTCAAAACTCTTTTCCTCCTTGTAAATGACATCATTTTATTGGTCAGCACGCTTTCCATCTTGCAAAAAGCTATCTTCGCCATGGTAATTCATGTTCTAATCTCTTCAAGGCATCTCCCATCAGATGTTATGTCTGTTCATAGGTAATTGTACTGATTCACTTGCTTAAGAATATTCCCATTTACTTGTATATTACATTGTGATATTTCCTTATTCCTTGTGACGACCATAATCTGTGTTTTCTTATAATTTAGTTCTAATCCAAGTTGTTCACTGTGTGCAACAAACGCATCTACTAAATGTTGCAGATATTGCTCATTGTCTGCAATAAATATTGTATCATCGGCATATCTAATGTTATTGATGTTTCGTCCTATAATGATGAATCCTTTCATATCTTCTACACTTCTGAAAATATTTTCACTGTACATGGAAACAAGATTGGAGACATTACACATTCCTGTCTCACACCTCCCTTAATAGGCTGATATTGACCCACTTCATTATCAATCCTTATGACTGCTTGTTGTATCCAATATATGTTTTTTATAAGTCTGGGTCTTTTCCATCACTTTGTAGATCTGCAAGCATCTTTTATCAAGTTGACATGTCTTACTGTCTCGAAAGCTTTTGTGTAGTTAATAAAGCAAAGATATAGGTGTTAGTTTACTTCTGTAGAACGTTCAATTAATGTTCTCAGCATATACACGGCATTTACTATACCCTTGCCTTCTACAAACCCGCATTGTTCTTCTCCTATTTCGGGTTGTATTTTCTACATATATATTCTTTGCATGATAATTCTTTGCAAAATCTTCGTGGTGTGGCTCATTATACTAATTGTTCGATGTTGATCACATTCCAAGGCTACTGATTTCTTCGGGATTGCAATAAATATAGAATTACATAATTCAAGAGTTATATCTCCAGTATCATACATTGCGTTCAGCAGTCCAGTGACTTGATCTATTCCATATTCTTTTGTTTGTGGTGTCATTAATAATTGTATGCATTATTTTGGTATTCCGGGTGTTGTGTTGGTTTTCAATTTCGCTGCAATTTTTTTCAAGCCATGCTTCTTTTGCCTCTTTGCATAGTTTCTTAAGTTTCTGTGACTCTTCATACTTTTCATGGTTATTTTTGTTATTTCCACAACATCAGCCACGTATTAGCGGAGCAAGGGCACTGGGACATTCACACAAGGATCGAACACAGGTCGGGTAGGCCGTCATGGGGTCACCTCGCGGTTCATTGTTTGCTTGAACAATCTATAGATCTGAGGAAGAGTTGGGTGGGTGGGATGTTAACTAGGACGGGTATATATCTCAAGATCCCAGAAGATTGAAGAAGGGGAAAGGGAGATGGAGAGAGAGAGAGAGAGAGAGAGAGAGAGAGAGAGAGAGAGAGAGAGAGAGAGAGAGAGAGAGAGAGAGAGAGAGAGAGAGAGAGAGAGGAGGAGAGGGGGGTATACAGCGATACACAGGCAAAAAGAAAGAAAGAAAGAAAGAAAGAAAGAAAGAAAGAAAGAAAGAAAGAAAGAAAGAAAGACAGAAGGACAGCGGGTCACGGACGGGCGGACGGATGCACAGGCAAGCAACTAGACAGACAGACACACACAGAGATAATACATAGAGAGACTAACATAGTATACTAGAACAGATACATAGAGAGACAGTTACATTTGTACATAGATACATACAAAGATAGGAGTGGGAGGTAATAAGAGATGGAGAAATAGCATGAGAGGTATACTTGAAGACCTGAAGCAATAGCGTGGAATCAATATTTAATGTTGTGTGCCGAGTGTTGTATGTTGTGTATTGAATGTTGTATATAGCCTGTTGACAAAGTATCCCCCGGTACCCAGAATGCTCTAATGTTCACAACTAGAGTGTTGGTCTAGGCTGGACAGGGAGGAGGCGGACCGGGGAAGCGCCAGCCTCACCTAGAAATCTCCAACCGACCCGGATGTAATGAGAGTCTAACTATTTGTCTGGAAATGTCGCACTTAAGGTGTGTTTGCTTAATGTGGATATTGACACGTCTGCTCATGTTTGGCTCACTCTCCCGTGTTGTCCCCGCGTGTTTATTTTCTCCTTTGCTTCGGTGATGTCTTCTTTCCCTTGCTCACTAATTGCCACACGGGTCATTTTATGATAGAAGTTTCCTATACTGGGGGGAAAAAGATCCTGTAACGCCGGAGGGTGTCAAATTCTAAGGGGTCGCGTGTAACCGGTTATGGTCTTACAAGGTGATGCGACCGGCTACCTTCAAAGCTGCCAGACAAACACCTGTGCATGAGACACAGACTTTGGGTGTAGGCACATCGCTATACTGGGGAGGAAAATACATCCATCAGATTGGAAGAACCTGACTCGAGTTTCGCTCTCGTTTGAGCTTGTCAGACGTGGCTATAACTGCCTGTACCCGGGATCGAACTCCGGATCACTGGCGTGAATGGTCTGTGAGATTTGTCGACCGTCAACACTCGAGAAGATATTACTTGGTGAAATCATCATCAGTGTGCAGAGTCGATAAGCGTATCAGAGAATCAGCGGCTCCTGCAATGTGCTGAGAAATATCTCGTGTCTATGGGATGAGACGGGATCACTTATAGGGGTAGTTTTCTCTCGGATTTAGTTCTGAAAATTAACCCGGTCAACAAATGCCCGCAGAAGTCGGATGTGTCGGTCAAAAGGCGCAAGTATCGCAACTCTGCTGTGGATTGGCGCAACGCATTTACGTCTAAAACAACATTCCGAACGAACGCAGAAAAAGAAGAAGTCTGCTGATTATCATCATCATCATAAAGTGCCATGCCAGCTGGCGTAGGCGTCCATGTCCCTCCACAGATCTTGGTCCTTAGGTTTTCTGGATCACCTCTGCTGATGATATTCCTCCATGCTACCGTCTCAATCCACCCAGAATCATTTCTCCTGTTCGGCCTCCGCCTCTCTTCCATTCGATCTTTCCAGGTGTCACGATGCTCTCCAATGCCTCTCTTCTCATCATGTGACCACATAAAGCTGTCTGAGTCGGCTGATAACCAGCCTCAATTGAATACCAGAAATGTCGTGGGCAGTAAAGAGGGCAGGCATACTACTTATCACAGCACCCACCGAGTGCCCATTGGACTAAAAAATATATGCGTCAAACACCATATACCCAATTCGCCACATGGCGCGGAGAAGGGCCATCTACTTACATTTTTCTGTTGATAGCGATTTTTTTCATATCCCTTACAGGACGTTGCAGTCAACACCAGCATTTTTCAGCTGCTGTTGATGTACTAGGCAAGTTTTTACGTTCAGTAGTTTGCCATTGCTTTCTTAATGAACGGCTCACATACCCCAGAAAGTTACTAGCGCGGCGGGATCCGCTGCCGAATCTCGCGCAGCTGTTTTCCCCACGTAGATATACGGGATTACGAATAACGTCGTAAATTCCTTGGCCAAGGAGACCGGTTTCTGATAACGATTACAAATACCTACAGAGCAAGAGGATCGAATTCATTACATCGTGATTTATCCTATACGGCACGGTCTCTTTCCCTGGGTGACCTGATGAAAGCGTTACACAAAGCACGAACTCCGTAGCCCCACTGACCACCCTCAGGAATCTCCGAGAAAACTGCATTAGTAAAGCCCGGAATCGAACCCACAATCTTTAGAACACGAAGCAGCCCGCGTAACTTGGCCACGGAGACTCCTCCTTTTGATCATACAAATCCCTAAGACCTGTGGGTGAAAGGTCACCAAGCCAGGCCTGACCTGGCCAGTTATGTACGGTGTGGCACCGTGACCTGGTGTCATCCTGGCATGCCTCTCAGCGGATGGGGAGCTGCAGTACCGGGCTTGCACACCCCACTGGTGTATTGGGCCTGGAGAGGGGAAGGAGCGCTCTGTAATACAGAGCCCGCAAACCTGGTGCTATGGTAGCGGGTCGGGAAGACAGTGTCCACAACAAAGACATTCCGATAGAAGCAACACCCTCACGGGGTTCAGGTCGTCTCAAGATCCGTGCATCAGACTTAAGGGATGCATTCACAGTGCACCAGAGATTTTATAAACAACAGCAACGACGACGACGACAACAACAACAACAACAACAACAACAACAACAACAACAACAACAACAACAACAGTATCAACAACAACATCATCAACAACCAACACCATTAACAACAACAAACAACAGCAACCAACAACATCATCAACAATAACCGACAACATCAACACCAAAAACAACATCAATTACAAAAACGACATTAACAACATCAACAACACCATCATCATCAACATCAACAACACCAACATCATCAACAACACCATCAACAAAAACAAACAGCATCAACAACAACACCAACAACAATAACACCGTCAACAATAACAACATCAGCAACAACAACCATATCAACAACAGCAACATCGAAATCCTCAGCATGAAACACAACAACATTGCAAGAGCAACAGCAACAACAACATCATCATCAACAACAACAACTACAACGTCAACAGGAACATCAACAACAACAGCAACAACGTCTGCTGTCTCGAAGAGGTCCCAGATCAGCTGTGGGTCCACCCCCACCACCCCCACCCCCTCCCCGGGTATCCCCGCTATAGAAAAAGGCGGGCTAGCGGAGTTGATAGCGAACTGCACTGGCAATATCTAATATCATAAGCACCGTCTGACGCCGATTCCACGCCTGGGCTCTTCGCTTGCCAGAAGTGAGAGAAAGACTGACCGCCTATTCCTCCCTGCTCTCAGGTCTACAGAATGTGATGACCCTGTCACATCACAGACTCATAGCAGAAAACTGCAGTACTTTGAGAAGAAACATGAATGTTTTAATGACATCACGCGCTCTCTCACCGCTTTGGTAGTGAGATTAAACACTTCACTTGTAGGTCAGCATGGCCGAATAGATAAGAACGAGTGTTCTTAAATATCCGGTATGCTGATGTCAAGGTAAGGGGTTCAACCCCTATACCGGACAGTTGGACTAAAATGTTGACCTGTTGTCATTGACTTGGGGACGTAAGTTACAAATACCTCTGAAGTCGGAGTGGGTTCGCCTGATGGCGAGGGACACTGTTAATAGGGAAAGCTAAGCTACATGCAAAATTCAGTCTAGCACTACTAGAAGTAGTGTGTATGGACTACGCATGAATTCAAAGGAGCGAGCGCAAAAAAAACAAAACACACACACACACTTTCTCCAATAAGGGCGGAATACTGGCGGCTCCTTGTGCAAGCATTACCATCAAAAATCCCAAGACAGTTATAAATCTGAAAATGTAGACCGTAAGATCAAAACCATGGCAAAACTGAATGGTGGATCTAGCCTGCCCACGGGTATGGAATCCCTTACCTTGTCTGGAATCTGTGCATAGGAATTATTCCAGACACAAATATAAACCGAAGTGGGACGCATTGGTCTCGAGGCTAGCCGGTAGTGGTATAATTACAAGTGACGGAACTGCCTTCGAAAGGGAAACGAAACGACGCACAGGTAACCAATAATCTTACCTTCTTTTCGGCCATTCATCGAAGTACATCTGTTTCTTCAACAAAGTATCTTGTTCCTTCAACTACACCTGTTCCTTCAGCTTGTTCCGCCAACCTGTTCCTTCAACAAAGTACAACTATTTCTTCAACAAAGTACACCAGTTGTTACTTCAATCTGCTCCTTCAACAAAGTTCACTTGTTGCTTCAACAAAGTACACTTGTTCCTTCAACAAAGTATTATTGTTAGTTCAACAAAGTACAATTGATCCTTCAACGAACTAACTTGTTCTTTCAACAAAGTAATTTGTTCCTTCAACAAAGTATTTTGTTCCTTCAATAAAGTATTTTGTTCCTTCAACAAAGTAACTTGTTCCTTCAACAAAGTAACTTGTTCCTTCAACAAAGTAACTTAATGCTTCAACAAAGTAATTTGTTCCTTCAACAAAGTATTTTGTTCCTTCAATAAAGTAATTTGTTCCTTCAACAAAGTAACTTGTTCCTTCAACAAAGTAACTTGTTTCTTCAACAAAGTAACTTGTTTCTTCACCAAAGTAACTTGTTCCTTCAACAAAGTGATTTGTTTCTTCAACAAAGCAACTTGTTCCTTCAATAAAGTACAATTGTTCCTTCAACAAAGTAACTTGTTCTTTCAATAAAGTACAATTGTTCCTACAACAAAGTAAATTGTTCCTTCAACATGTTAGTTCAGCTTGTTCCTTCAGCTAAGTACAAATGTTCCTTAAACTAAGCACATATATTCCTTCATCTCATCATCAAAACGTGCCCTGCCAGCTGGCGTAGGCGTTCATGTCTCTCCACAGATCTCGGTCTGTGATGTTCTGGATCAACTCTGCTGATGATGTTCCTCCATGCAGCTGTCTTACATCCATCCAGCCTCATTTCTCTTGTTCTACCTCTGCCTCTCTTCCCCTTGATCTTTCCCGTTGTCATGGTGTTCTCCAATGCTTCTATTTTCATCCTTCAACTAAGTACACATGTTCCTTCAACTAAGTACACATGTTCCTTCAGCCAAGTGCATCTGCACTTACAACTATAATGTTAATTCAACAAAGTACACCTGTTTCTTCAACAAAGTACACATGTTCCGTCAACAAAGTACACATGTTCCCTAAACAAAGTACAACTGTTTCTTCAACAAAGTACGCATGTTCCCTCAACAAAGTACACATGTTCCCTAAACAAAGTACACCTGTTTCTTCAACAAAGTACACATGTTCCTTTAAAAAGTACACATGTTCCCTCAAGAAAGTACACCTGTTCCCTCAACAAAGTACACATGTTCCCTAAACAAATTACGCCTGTTTCTTCAACAAAGTACACATGTTCCTCCAACAAAGTACACATGTTCCCTCAACAAAGTACATATGCTCCCTCAACAAAGTACACATGTTCCTTCAACAAAGTACATATACTCCCTCAACAAAGTGCACATGTTCCCTCCACAAAGTACACCTGTTTCTTCAACAAAGTACATATGTTCCTTAAACAAAGTACACATATTTCCTCAACAAAGTACACATGTTCCATAAACAAAGTATACCTGTTCCTTCAACACAGTATACCTGTTCCGTCAACTATAATGTTAATCCAACAAGGTACACTAGTTCATGCAGGCTCTAAATTAGAACACAACCCTTCCACAGCGCCATTTCCTTATACTGCCCAACATATCCTCCAATCTCCACATCTTTCCCGAACTTCCACTAGTACCGCTCAATACCCGCGAATGTATCTCCCCGGACACCAGCAATGGCCGTGACGCAGTCAAAGACAGTCACATCTGACGCAGTCAAAGACAGTCACATCTGACGCAATGCCAGCGGAAATACTAATGTCAACATCTACGCCAAACACCGCCACTCCACGCATCCCCCGAGGCAGCGATTTCCCACAATTCCGCACTTGCACCATTCTCTAATTGTTTCTTCAACTGATTACCTCCTCTCCTGCTCTCAGCTCTTTTTGTTCCCAGATTTTCTTTTCTTCCCGCGCCGAGTTTGTGTTTATCTTTCGATTTCCTTCCATTCCTAGGTATTGTCCGATTTTAATAGCAGAGATTTTATTTTATTTTTTTGTTCTTAATCTCCCGATGGTCTGTACTTTTCCTACAATCCTATTAATTTCTATGTTACCACCGCGGCCTGGAAGTGGGTACTGGTGTCAGGTACCAGTTCCATTTAGGCCTCATTCAACTTCACAAGGGGATTACATGAGATGGAAAAAAGGCCTGGCTTTGTTTCCAGCCTCGCTAGTTAGAGATGAAGCAGAGAGATCCGCCGCTGTACCTTTGTCTTCGTCATGCCTGGATGAAATCATGGAGGAAGCTGGCAAGAATAGGTCCTGGTTTGTCTTCTCGGGCAGTGAGCTGTGTCACTATTTGATGTCCGGGGGTGTCCCTGCTTCTGCTCTTTGGTGTTCGTAGTAGTCCCTTGATTGTGCGGTTATATTAGCTCAATGGTTATATGGTTTAATATTATTATTATTATTATTATTATTATTATTATTATTATTATTATTATTATGGTTGTGTGGTTAATTTGGAACTTTGATTATGCGGTTATATTAGTTTTTTTGACTGTGTCGTAATTTAGTTCTGTGATTGCGCGGTTATGTTAGCTCATTGGTTATATTATTTCTTTGATGGCGTGGTTAATTTAGTTTTGTGATTGTATGGCTATAATAGTTCTTTGACTGGATGGTTGTATTATTTATTAGTTCTTTAACTGTGTGGTTATATTAGTTCTTTGACCATGTAGTTATATTAGTTCTTTGACTGTGTGGTTATATTAGTTCTTTGATTGTGTGGTTATATTGGTTCTTTGACTGTGATCGTATTAGTTCTTGATTGTGTGATTAGTTTAGCTCTATGATTGCATGGTTATATTAGTTCTGTGATAAAAAAAAAAAACATAGCTGTTTGGATCCCTGGCCTACCTTCTCCCAAAAATGATAATCTTCATAGTTGGCACCTAGAATATTAGAACTGTGTGAACTGGGAGGGACAGTATGTGTAGAATTGGACATGAACTATTATACGTTCAGCATTGTACTCTTGAACCGCATGACGTAGTCCGGAACTGAACCTACAACCTTCGAAGAGCGGGGCCTGCGGCGTAATTACTCCGCCATAGAGACTCCCTTGGAAGATTGCATGAGACTGTACAATATCCGTCCACGCCAAGGTAGTAAAGGAACGGCTAAACAATATTAAGTGTGAAGTGTTTTTACATCTGCCCACGGTTGTTTGTAGCGTGAATTGCATGTTCAGAAAAATGGCGGTCGGTCGGTCGCTGAACTAACTGGGTTGCCTTATGCAGTAATGTGTGGCTGCTGGTTTTCTCGGGACTGCCGTTTCCATCGACGAAGAACTATATTTTTCGTGGCGGACTTTTTGTGTCGGCATTCTGGCAGCGGCATTATGCATAGGATCCGGGATGTTGGTTTGTCGAGACTCCTGTCTGTTGCACTTTCCACATGGGGCAGTGAGGAGCATTTTATGTGATATTCACTGGCAGAGGAACGGGGAATAATAGGGCGACCCCTTTACCGTGTTGGAACCGCGACTAACTATCTAACTAAACTATCGCGAGACTGAACAAACCCCTATTGTGCCGTAAAGCCAAAGCGCTATCACCCATACCACCCCGACTGCTGCAAACACATACACCCGGATATTATTTCCCCATTTCCCCCCCCCCCCCCCCCCCCAACTGCTTCTTTGCATTTGCTGTAAATCGCTGATAACTTTTCCTTATGATGTGTTTTTGTTTGCCTTGACGTCGGCACTTACACCCGGTATCTCATGAATTCAAAGTATAATCCCATCCCGGCGTGGACCCCCTACTGAAGTCGCTCAAAAGTCCGCTGGGAATATACTTTTAACTCCCGCCACATTTTACCTTCTATTTTTTAACCATCGTCTGCTCTTAAATATCTGCTGCTCTTAAGATCTCGCCTGTTGTTTTATTTGCTAATGCTGTTTCTTTATGAAGTTTGAGAGGGAGAGGGAAAAAACAAAAACAAAAAGAGAATGCCACCTGAATGCTTGACGTGGGATGTAATCGGTTGGTTGGTCGGGGAGGGCGCGTTGATGTGTTCTGGTGAGCGCCGTCGAGCAGCGGAAACCGTTTTCAGATGGGCACATAAATAAACATTCGTCACGGTGCTGAGTTTACCCACAGGGTGGGGGTGGGTGGAGGGAAAGTCGGGGGGGGGGGGGGGGTCCTTGCAGAGATCGTGTGAGGCTGAGTGGGTGGTGGGAGGCGGCCGATGATTGTGTGGGAGATGATTGTGTGGGAATCTATGGTGATGGAAGGTGACGGGAGGGGAAAACATGGCATGGGGGGGGGGGGGAGGTTAATTACTACTGGAAGGGTTTCATCTTGACGTAATCGATGGTGATAATAATAATCTTCTTCTTCTTCTTCTTCTTCTTCTTCTTCCCTTTTGACACAACCCCGTCATACCTTTGGCTATCTCCTATGGTTCCTTTCGTGTCTCCTCAGTAGTATTCATCTGCTACAACCGAAATTCTTTTGGTGGCCATTTTTAAACAGTTACTGTTGCGCAACCTGTGACCGAAGCAGGTTGGGAGTGATACACAATGCAGAAGAGTGGATTTGGAATTCCGCTAAGTTAATAAACTGCACACCGATAAAGTATTTACATAGATAAAAATAGAAGGCATTACTTATTGACCGTCCCTCGTAGTTCCAGACAAGGGGGCAACTAGTTATATAGCCAATGGGTTTTCTCACTGTGTATCCCAGCCAGCGTCAGCGGTCTTCTCGCCTCTTTGTTCACTAGAATATGTTTAGTCCTTTAGAGAAATTAACAATGCATTGAACATGAGAATTGTCAAATGTTACGTATATTCACCGCTTCTGTGTGGCGCGAAAGCCTGGACATTGAACAAGCAACTTGAAAGTCGCATAGAAGCCCTGGAGATGTGGATATACAGACGAATAGGTCTATTTCATGGAAATAAAAACAATCAAATGCAGAGGTTCTAGAAAAACTTGGAATGAAGAGAGAGTTGATGAAAGAAATAGAGAGGAGGCAAGTGAAATATTTCGGCCACGTTAAAAGACATGATACTCTTATAAAACCCATACTGGAGGGCAAGGTTGGGGAAAAACAAGTAAGCGGTAGACAACGATACAAGTGGGAAGATAACATCAAGAGATGGACCAACATTTGTCGGACAGAATGTACAGTCAGGGCGAGGGACAGACAGTTTTGGAGATCCATTACAGCCAGTCTTCACTGCGGAGACGGCACCTGATTTATTGGTTGTTTAGGCCTTTCAACGAGCTAAACATTGCTGACTCTGTCATACCATGTTATTCTGTTCAGACATCAACCTGTTCTCTTCTGCTCTGAAGTAACTGCTGACACACGCTAGAAAAGAAACACCAACGACCTAGTTCTGATCGCAGACACTGCATGTTTACTATTCGCATTAGTGAAAGGATCCGTGTATCGATGCACGGAAGCAGACTAAAGGACAGGAGGTCGGAAACCTAATCAAATATACTCTGCGTGTAGTGTGTAAGTAGGACAGGAAATACATTGATTTAGGCGATGTCATGAGGCGGGTCCCGAGAGCGTATCGAATAATCACATCTTCAGTGGTGGAATCTTAAACTTCATCTCGTCACACTAATGATACTTAAAGGGAGAATAAAGACAATCCCCATAGCAGTTAATACCGCTGGGTTGTGATATGTTCGTCATTCACATATTCTAGACATAATGAAGTGGGGAGGATGGTTCCCTTCCTCAGGCCGTTATTTTCCAGACAAGACCCAAAAGATTATGACAATCCGTCCACGACACAAAATACGAGAGAAGACCAAGAAGTGATGAGCCAAGAAATAATGGAATCTCAGCAGGGACGACAACTGGTAAAACATTCCCTGAAGGAAAAAGCACCACGAGACAGGGCGGGAACACAACTACACCAGGCCTTACAAGTGTGCGACTCTGACCAGACATGTAATACCACAACAAGGATGAAACTCACAAAAGGACCAAAATAAATAAATAAATAAATAAATAAAAACTGACTCCAGTAAGCGAAATCACAACCCAATCTACTCACCAAGAAAAACGAGTCGCTGTGGCAAAGTGGTCAAGCCGTCTGACTCTGGCTCCAAAGGTTGTGGGTTCGATTCCAGGCCGCGTCCTTCGGTTCACGAGTGCATTTTTCTCGGAGATTCCTGGGGGTCGTCGCTGGAGCTTTGGAGTTCGTACTTTGTGCGACGCTTTCGGCAATTCGCTGCGGAGAGAGACTGAGCTATGTGGGATAAAAACCTGGTGCAATGAAGTCGACCCTGTCGATTGTAAGCGACGTTCTTTTTTTTTTTACAGCAAGAAGAAAGAAGTACACCATAAGGTTCCCAAATATAACCGACCCAAAATTCGACGGTTGAACGGAGCCTGAACATCTTGTTACTAACAAGCAAGCAAGCGACTGTCTGGATCATATTTTGAGATGTTGGATGGACCCCCACACAGACAGAACTACAAATATTAGATTTTTAAGAACATGCATCTTTCCCATTGCAACATACGCCCGTGAGACACTTACTAAACAAGCTGAAAAGCGCATAAATGCCCTTGAATATAAATGTTATAGACGAGTTCTAAGAATATCTTGGATACAGAAAAGAACAAATGCATCCATACTTCAAGAGTTGAATATTGAAGAAGGTTGGCTATTAAAGACGATAAAACAAAGACAATTTTGGTCACTTGAAACGTCATGAGAGTTTGGAGAGAACAATAACGAAGGTTGATATGCCTGGGAAGAGAGGAAGAGGAAGGCCAAAGAGAAGATGGGCGCAGGATGTGGCGGATGATCTCCAGGTGGGTGTATCGGACGCGGGAAATCTTGCTTATTATGATCGAGAGGTTTTCCAGAAGGTTGTTATGTAGAGCGAGGTTCTGCAAAGGGCATGCTACTTAATGAATGATTGAATGAATGGATGGATGGATGGATGGATGAATGAACCACACAGTAGTACTGGTGGGAAAAGAAGCGTTCTGGCTTATCCAGAGACTTCGCCCGCGTGCTACTGATGCCCGCTAGGGAAGCAAAGTATGGTAGCACTGTAGCCTGCCATGCCTGCAGTAAGAAGCGACTAAAGCTGGCTTGAGACTGGCTACGTAATCCTGGAGAGGACTGTCTGGCACTGTCATTTACTGCCAATATAGTACCTTGCGGTGTATGGCAGGTGGGTCTTGAGTTTGAGGAATTAAGGCCGCCTGGCTAATGCAGTTGCCGCGAACTGTGCAGGGTAGGGTTTTCTTTTTGCCCCAGACAGAAAAAAATCCACACCTTACAGAGGATTCGAACCCGGGTGTCCCGAAGGAGAATCTGGCACTCTAGCCACTCGGCCAGCTGCTTCTTCCTGTAGAATACTTTATCTACGAAACCCAGTCAGTCATGAGCAAGTATAGGGAGGGCTGCGTGTGAATAGATTGAGGGCCGTCATCATGATGTGCCGTGTCGATAAGCTGAGGTGGTCATGTTTCGCCAACTTACACGACAGATAAGACATAATGAATATAGATAAGAAATAAACAATACGTACAAATAAAAGATACATAATTCATATAGATAAGAAATAGATTATACGTACAGATAAAGTATAAATAATGCATATAGATAAAAATAATAGATAATAAGTACTGATAAGAAATAATAATGCACTTTGATAAGCGATAGATAATACACAGGGATAAAAACACGTAATGCATTTAGATAACAGACAATAATACATAAAGATAAGAAATACCAAACGCAAATAAATAAACAAAATAGATAATACATGCAGATACATTACTTAAATCATATAGATTACAGATAGATAACATCCAGAGATAAGAGATACATAATGCATATGGATAAGAGATAGATAATATAAAACATACATACCGCATAAAAACCACACACACACACAAAAACAGACACCACATATAGACAAAAATCATAATAAGTACAGCAAAGAGAAAGCCAGGCAGCCTCACCACCTGGGGTCGATACCTCCGCCATCAGGTGTCTCTCTACCATAAATCAACTCCAGCCATCTCTTTAACCAGTCACCCACGCTCTCCCCCCGACTCTCGGATATTTTTGTGTATTGTGATCATACAGTTGATAATCAAACAAGCAGCAAACTCCATGAAAACCTGTTTGCTCACTGCCAGGTATGTTTCAACTCTGCAATGAGATCCCTTGTTGAATTGCCATTGACTGGGAAATAACTACTCTCCGCGGATCTGGAGTGCAACTATTTTGCAATTATTCTCTTGAAACCATCAATTTCGTGCAATTTTCTACAAAGGACTAGCAATTACCTTTTCCCGAACCGTCTGTCGAGGGTGTGAATTCTTGCTTCTATTTACCCGCTCAGCCAATGTCAAGGTTGTTCTGGATTCCACGAGAACATAGATTTCTTATTTCCTTCAGACGTGAACAGTAAAACTCAATGTTTCCTTGGAAAACTTGTGTGTGTATGTGTTTTTAATCTATTCTGGAAACTTCTAAACAAAGATGTACTCGTAATTTTTTTTTTTAAATACTATATTTTTTTTTTTTTTTAATGTTTGGTAGGGAAATCAACGGTGCTCTATTTTCAGGATGGAAGATGCTTAGTACCGTACCTACTGCGTGATAGAGTTAGAACAATTTCCTTTAGTATTCATTGAACATTTAGTGTCGACAGGTCACGGCACGGTAACCCACCTCTCTCTCTCTCTCTCTCTCTCTCTCTCTCTCTCTCTCTCTCTCTCTCTCTCTCTCTCTTTCTCTCTCTCTCTCTCTCTCTGTGTGTGTGTGTGGTGTGTGTGTGTGTGTGTGTGTGTGTGTGTGTGTGTGTGTGTGTGGCAGACAGTCTTCGCGGTCTTAACTGACCTTGCATCCAAACCCACGACCTCTCACATGAAGAGACAGGAGTACAGACAAATTGGCGGGTACACAGACATATGGACTGACAGACACGTGAACGAGCGGACGAACGGACCGATCGGTTAATTGCTTGCTAGTCAGAAGGACTGAAAGGCAGGCAGAAAGACCGACAGTTAATCAGACAGAAAGACGGATAGGTAATTGGATTGATGGATGTATGAGTGGATTGACAGATTGATAGATGTGTAGGCAGACAGACACACAGGCAGGCAGACAGGCAGGCAGGCAGGCAGGCAGGCAGGCAAACAGACAGACAGACAGACAGACAGATAGATAGATAGATAGATAGATAGATAGATAGATAGATAGATAGATAGATAGATAGATAGATAGATAGATAGATAGATAGATAGATAGATAGATAGATAGATAGATAGATAGATAGATAGATAGATAGATAGATAGATAGATTGATAGATAGATAGATAGATAGATAGATAGATAGATAGATAGATAGATAGATAGATAGATAGATAGATAGATAGATAGATAGATAGATAGATAGATAGACTTAATGCCTTTCCATATCCATTTCAGGCGGTTTGCAGTAAAGAACTGTGCTCGCTGCCAAACGCCCATCTCGGCCAACGAGCTCATCATGAGGGCTAAAGAGCAAGTGTTCCATCTGACCTGCTTCTCGTGTACGGCCTGCAACCGGACTCTGAAGTCCGGAGAGCAGTATGGCCTGAAGGATAACCTCATCTACTGCCGCATGGACTACGAACTCATGTTCCAATCTGACTTCAACCTACTAAGCATTAGTCCAGGCATGGGCCCACATGGAGCGCACAGTCCAGGGGCCGGCCCAGCCCACATTTCCTTCTACAATGGCGTCGGTGGAGTGCAAAAGGGAAGACCCAGGAAAAGGAAGAGTCCTATGAACGATGGAGATTGTCCGCCCCTAGGTAGGTTAGCTTGTGTTTTGTCCGTATCGCTGCCATTTCTCAATTCTATCTACAGTGCTACACCATTACGGGTTACATACACCTAAAAGTCAGGTGGGGAGTCTGACGATAGGTCAGTACGCTTTGCACAGGTCCGGACACTTGTGATCGACAGATGTGCGCGCCCTTATGGACCGGGCTCGTACAAGGCCCTCACCTGTGGGACATGGCTGAACGCCTCTAAGCCGGGTCCCTTGGGTGTCAGGGTCTGGCCATAACTCGCCACCGGCTCGTGGTGGTGAGGTCTCGGTGGATTGACGCTGAGCCGCCAGCGTCTGCAGCCTACCTTGTGCCAGACGTATTGGTTGCCCATTCCTCTGGAATACACAAGACTAGGCCGAGAGAGGGGACATGTCGTTTGGGCGCCACATGATTCTCTGAAGCTCTGCCCAGACATTGTGATGGAATATTGGCCACATTCCAACTCACATACTTTGGTCTGTCAAGACTGCAAGGTGTCTACTACACCGCTGAAAATTCTCGCCACCTAGTGGGGTCCATTTTTCTTGCTGTCCTGATTTTGGATTTCTAAGAGATTTCGGTGATTCTCACTGCCTACACGAATTCTTGATTCGCGCTGAATACACGATTGTACTACTCTCGCTGACCACGCGATTTCTAGATTCTCTCCGACAACACGATTTTCTTATTCTTTCTGACTACACAATTTCTTTATTCTGGCGGTCAACACGATTTCCTTATTCTCACTGCCTACACAATTTTCTTATTCTGGTTGTCTAGACGATTTGCTGATCCTCGTTGTCTACACGTTTCCTTATTCTCACTGCCTATACAATTTCCTGATTCTCACTGCCTACACGATTTCCTGATTCTCACTGCCTACACGATTTCCTGATTCTCACTGCCTACACAATTTCCTGATTCTCACTGCCTACACAATTTCCTGATTCTCACTGCCTACACAATTTCCTGATTCTCACTGCCTACACAATTTCCTGATTCTCACTGCCTACACGATTTATGGACTTGAGTAGACAGCTAGACTCGAAGAATAGCGTAGGCATTCTTGCCGCCTACGCTATTCTTCGAGTCTAGCTGTCTACACAAGTCCATTATTCGCGCTGTTTACACGATTCCCTAATTTTCTACACAACCCCCGCAATTATTTCTTACTACGTTTCTCCTATCCGCCCACTCTACCACATACGACTACCTGTCCTACATATCCAATACTGATATCTGCCAAGACTACTCCATTATTCTACCTATTTATATGACCTCCCACTTCGTCCTGTCTACACCACCAATCAAGTCTGTCTGCCGTACTACCCCACACTTCTACAGTCCTAGACTACATTACGCGTCTACCTACCCACAATACTTCACACTTCTACTTGCCTGCACAACCCCACACTTCTACCCCTGCCCCTACACTACCCAACACGTCTATCTGCCGCCATTACCCTAAATTTCTACCTGCCTACACCACCACCACACTTCCACTACCTACACATCTACTTGCCATTACTACCCACACACGTGAACCAGCCTACACCACCCCACATTTCTACCTGCCTACACTAATTTATTCCCAACGATTGCATTTCAACCGAAATCTTCTTTGCTATATTAACCCACCACCCACCCCTCAAATATGGACCAGCCTGCTAGTCCCTCGTGGCGCCCTGTTGTGGTAGAGTCCAATTAGCGGGTGAACAGATTGTGGCGCCCCCTGGTGGGTGCTTGCAATATAAAACCGCGGGGAAGCACTGCCGTCCTGGATAAGCGCTTTTAAATCTGCCCGCCATTCAAAGTTTACCAGATTTATTTGGATTTGTTTTCAAATGAAGCGCAGCCAATGCGTTTTACATGTCTATTAAGCAAAAAGCACAGCTGTTTCAGTCGGCTTTTTATGCCAAGCCGGCACATGGGTATGGCACGGGTCGGCTGATATTGCGTCAAATTTTAGGATATAAAAATGGCGATCTCTTTTGAATAGACAAATATTGACTCACAATGGGTGAGTATTTTAAATTTATGTATGGGAATTTCTATCTGTGACCGCTCAATCTTTTAACCTAGCTTCGCAAACGTTTCTTCTCTTGTATTTTGTTATATTATACTCTATCCTTGTTTATTGTCGTCAACACAAATCTGTTTTATTTCTGTCCATTCATCATTTTCACCCGTTTTTTCTCTTCGCGTTTGTTGTTTAAAGAAAAAAAAAATGTTTCATTTCTAATAGCTGCTACCATTTCGCAAACTTTGGCTCCCATATGTAAAATTATCTGGCCAATGATAACTT
>JACEFZ010025809.1:185000-310000 GCA_014155875.1 Cepaea nemoralis
CAACTCGCTGAAGTGGCGTACCTGACGTGCCAGTTTCCCGGCTACCGGAGAAGTTTAGATGCAACGAAAGTTGCTGGTGATCCCATAGTTGAGGAAGCCTGTCGAAGGAGTGTGAAGTGCAAAGTGGTTCATTTAAGCACGGTTTTGTGTGAAGAGGTATCCATATCTATTCTTGGCCTCAATTATTCTATTCTATTCTATTCTAATTATTTTATTCTATGATATTCTATTTATTCTATTCTATTATACCTATCTGTCCACCTATTCTTCCGTCTGACCGTCAGCCCATCCATCTATCCAGCCACCTACCTACCTACCTACAGATCAATCTATCCATCCATCCGTTTATCCATATGTCTATTTGTCTTCTATCTACTTACCCAAATACCTACCTACCCACCAACCCACCCACCTGTCTGTCTACCCGTTTGCTTGTTATAATTTCCACCAACTCAATCCATCCACCTCTGTTTGTCAATCTGTCAGCCTGCCCGTCTTCCTGTCTGCCCATCTTATCTGTCTGAATATCTGAATACTTGCTCCTATGTGTGTTTTCTGCCCATCTCTATATAAATAATCTAATCCTTGTCTTTTAATCCATCTTCCCGCCTACAAATTACCTGGCCGTCAGCTTTCAATCGTCCACCTGGTACCATCAGATCAAGCTGTCCTCAATTGTGTGAAGTAACACCCTAACTTGCCTTTCCGTAGACAGCTGCTTGCGTCTGCGCACATCGTCACTGGCCGTTCGTTACCTAAGAGAAACATAAGGGAATTGTCACTACACCGCCTCGGCCAGCCCACTAACACTTGGACAAAGCACGAGATGTGGCAGTGAGTTCGCTAACATCAACGATTCCCAAAATGGCCGTGCGTTCAGTGGGCCAACGATTCCCAAAATGGCTGTGCGTTCAGTGGGATCAATGATTCTCAAAATGGCCGTGTGAAGAGGTATCCATATCTATTCTTAGCCGCAATTATTCTATTCTGTTCTATTTTATTATATACTATTTTATTTTATTCTATTCTATTTATTGTACGCTATTCTATTCTATTATGCCTATCTATCCACCTACTCATCCGTGTTTTCAGCAGGATCAACGATGCCCAAAATGGCCGTGCGTTCACTACAATCATAGAATCTCAAAATGGTAGTGAATTCACCACAATCAAAGAATTAAAAATGGCAGTGAGTTCACTATATTCAAAGAATCCCAAAATGGCAATGATTTGACTTCCATCAACGGTTCTCAAACCTAGAGTGCCGGAAGTGGGGATTGTGGGTGAGAAATGCCCTAAGACAAACATAAATACCAGAGTAACTTACTGCCTTATCCTGCCTGGATGGCTGGTTGGTTGCTTGATTCGTTGGTTGAAAGGTTTGTCGATTGATCTGTTGGTTTGGATGGTTGATTGCTGGTTTTCATGACTGATGGTTGGTTGCTTGATGGTTGATTGGTTGGAAATCATATGGGGGATAAAATTAAGTCTCTTAAGTCCCTTATATTTACGCACAGATTGTCAGAGCCACGAGAAGAAAATGATGTCTACCTCAATGTGATTGCTGGAAACATTTCCCTCATGATTCCGTACCGCCGTACGATATCGCGAGGATTTCGTTGCAGAGTTATCTACCCTTTCCCCTCTCCTAGTTCTGAAATAGGGGGGTGGAAGAGAGGTGCGCAAGACCGGTATTGCAATTTCACGTCCGTAGAGAGCCGAGACGACCCTTAGAAGGTTAGCCAAACTCGACACACAGTCTGAACAGTCTGAGACATGATTGATTGATTGATTGATTGATTTAGGAATCAACATCACAGCATTCGGGGCATTCCCATAAGCGCTCCTTCCCCATCCTCAGCAGCCAGCGAAGAGTTCCAACACTAATAGTACCAGTAGCAATCTGATTATATGTCCGTCTCGCCTTTTCTCTGAGCGTTGAGTGTCGGCCAGATCCCCTCGTCACTCCTCACTGTCTCATTCTTGCCAGACCATGGTAATCCATTTGCTCCTCCGAGGTGTACACGTGCTCCCACAAGGCCGCAACCACGTCTGCCTTGTCATGCATCAATACTCCACCAAGTTTTGCAGAGCCAGCCAATCTGTCCGCCTGTTCATTTCCCAGCTCACCGCCATGCCCCGGAGAAAAGATCCAGGCGATGCTTGCCACGCGTGACCTCCGAAGCGAAGCAAGCCACTCTGCCCGAAGCTTGCCTGTCCTCACCTTCCTCAGCATGCTTTCTGAGACAGTTACAATCACGATGTGTGTGTGTATCGTATTCTCCATCCAGCGGAAAGCTGCACTGACCGCCTCCACCTCCATTCCTAAGCTAGATGTTGTGGTATCATATGCCAGGCTCTCCTGCACCAAACGTCGACCATTAGCTTTTGCTAAGAACCCCCAGACACTTTCTCCTACCTCTCAACACCGAACCATCTGTGTAGATAATCACATCACCCGAGCGAGCATTATCCTGAATTAGTTGCTTGATTTGCACTTCCGTGGCTCCTGCTGGCCATTCCCTGCACTCCCGGCTCAATGTGATTATAACTCTGCACAAGTCTGACTGCTCCGCTAGCACTCTGACCCACTCCTCTCCTCGCCTAATGTTCTCCAAGGGGCACACCTGTATGATCGTATCCTCCACCTGAGCCATCCATGATTTCCCTATTATCAGTCGCTGACCCTTAACTGCGTCCAGCGACTCATGCAACGGGTGATCTGTGTCAAAAGCTACTCTGAGGTATGCCTTCGCCTGCATCACCTTGAGCCTACCAGTTACAGTTGGCAGACCAAGGATGTAACGCATACACACTAGATTTGAAACTCTGAGAGTAGACTGTACCACAAAGATATGCCCAATATCTTGACCAGTCTAAGGGTAGACTGTACCACAAAGATATGCCCAATATCTTAGCCAGTCTGAGGACAGGCTGTACCACAAAGATATGCCCAATATCTTGACCAGTCTAAAGGTAGACTGTACCACAAAGAGATGCCCCAATATCGTGACCAGTCTGAGGGTAGACACACAACATATAAATGTCCCAATATCTTAGACAGTTTAAGAGTAGACATGCAACATATACATGCACCAAAATCTTAGACAGTTTGAGGGTAGACCACAAATAAATGCCCCAGTATCTTAGCTAGTTTGAGGGTAGACTGTACCACAAAAAAATGCCCCAATATCATAGCCAGTCTGAGGGTGGACTGTACCACATAGAGATACCCTAATATCTTGACCAATCTGAGGGTAGAATGTGCCACATAAAGATGTCCTAATATCTTGCCCAGTTTGAGGTCTCATTCTGGTCTTCCAACCTCTCCCCCATATGTGCATTAATTATACATTTATGTGACCTGTCTGTGGTGTTCTTTATGTCCATGAGTCATATGTTTATGTGGTCCGATTATGCTGTTCTCCCCGTGCATTAGTGACGGGTTTATAGAGCTGGTGTTTATTGTTCTTTCAGTGAATTATTCATGCATTTGTGTAGCCAATTTACGACCTTCTTTCGGTGAAATAATCATGTGTCTGTGCAGCCGGAATATGATGTTCTGTCTGTGCATTTATCCCGTAATTATGTGGCCAGATTCTGATGTGAATTAATCGTGTGTTTATGTGACCTGATTGCATTGTGCTTTTTGTGATATGTATTTTTTTTTTAAATCGCTTAAAAGTCGACAGAGTTGACTTCATTGCACCGGGTGTATATCCCATATGGCTTGGTCTCTTTCCGCAGCGAACTGCCGAAAGCGTCGCACAAAGCACGAACTCCGTAGCTTTAGCTACCACCCCCAGAAGTCTCAGACAAAAATGCACTCGTGAACCGAAGGACGCTGCCCAGAATCGAACCCACAACCTTCAGAGACCGAGTCAGACGGCTTAACCACTTCACCACGGAGACTCCCTGCTGTGAATATATATAGACACACACAATAATATATATATTGCATTGTGGTATTTCGTTCTTCCTAGTGACGACCATAATCTGTGTCTTTTGACAATATTTTTCTAACCCCAGTTCTTCACTGTGTGCAACAACCGCATCTACTAATTGTTGCAGATACCGCTCATTGTCTGCAATCAATAATGTATCATCTGCATAACTAATGTTATTGATGTTTCGTCCTCCAATGCTGATTCCATTTATATCTTCTACATTTCTGAAAATATTTTCACTGTATAGGGAAAAATGATCTGGAGACATTACGCATCCCTGCCTAACACCTCTTAATAGGCTGATATTGTCCCACTTCATTATTAATCCTTATGGAGCTTGTTGTTTCCAATATATGTTTTTTTGTATAAGTCTAATGTCTTTCCTATCAATTTGTAGATCTGCAAGCATATCCACCATGTTGACATGTCTAACTCTATCAAAAGCCTTTGTGTAGTCAATAAAGCAAAGATGTATATCCTTGTTTACTTCTATAGCACGTTCAATAACTGATCGCAGCATATACACAGCATTTACTGTACCATTTCCTTCTACAAACCCACATTTTTCTTCCCATATTTTAGGTTGTATATTCTTCCTCTCTCTTTGCATGATAATTCGTAGCAAAATCTTTGATGTGACTCACTATACTAATTGTTCTAAGTTGATCACATTCCAAGGCTCTTGATTTCTTGGGGATTGCAATAAATTCAGAATTACATAATTCTCCGGTATCAGCAGTCTGGTAACTTGCTCTATTCCATATTCTTCTAAAGATTTAATCATTTCTGTTGTGATGTTATCTGAACCTGGGGCCTTGCCAGCTTTCATGTGTTTAAGAACATTTCGAACCTCCATCTTCAAAATTGGTGGTCCTTCATTATTAAATCGAACATCATACTGTTCATCTCTGTTATCATCATAAAGGTTTTTCACATAGTCTGACCATGCATGTAGAATCTAATCTTTTTCTATTCTGATTTTATCATCTTTAGTTTTTAGACAGCCTGCTGATGTACTTGTTCTTTTATTAGTAAGTTCCTGAATTATTTTGTGCACTAATTTGGTATTTTGACTGTTGTTTTGTTTTTTTAATTTCTAAGCAATTCTTTCTCAAGCCATGCCTCTTTTGCCTCTTTACATAATATTCGGACTTGTCTGTGAATTTCTTCATATTTGGCAGAATTATTTTTGTTAAGTCTTCTTGTTTCCATTAGTTGTAAAATTTCTTCAGTCATCCATTTCTTACGACCCACCTTCTTTAATTTTGGAATAGTTCTTTCTGCAGCCAAACTGACTGAATTCTTCAACATTTCCCATTGATCATCCACATCCTGGAATAGGATCTCTAGATCAGACAATATATCAAATTTGTTCTGTACTTCTATGTTGAATTTGTTTTGTATTTCCTTGTCATTACTCAATGTACACAAATCATATTTAGTGTTTCCTGTTATATACTTGACTTTCTTCAACTTTATCCTCAATGTTCCTGTAAGTAATCTATGGTCACTATAACAATCAGCACTGGGAACTGATTTTGCTATTGTTAACGCGTTTCCAAATCTTCTGCTGATCAGAATGTAGTCAATCTGGTTTCTAATCCTGCTATCAGGACTCCTCCATGTCCATAATCTTCTAGGGTGTTGCTTAAACCAGGTGTTTCCTATAATCATTTCCTGTTCTTTTGCACCTTCTACGAGTCTGTATCCTCTTTCATTTCTCTCTCTTAAACCATAGTTTCCTACTGTGTATCTATCTCCTTGATTTCCTACTTTTGCATTGAAGTCCCCTATTATGATGTTTTTAAGATATTTAAAGGCAGTCCCATAGCTGCCATAGATGCAGTGAGATACCTCCACATATTCTAGTCCACGCTATATGAGATGGGGTGTGGCTCCCTTCCTCGTCGTTTTTCCTTCCCAGAAAAAGTCTGAAAATTGCCTGGTGCCCAGTGTTATATAACTTTCTGCTTTCTTTCTTCCCTTTAAGCTGTCTTAGATGTATATTTTCATTCGCCCTGTTCTTGGCCTGCCGTACACGCTGTCCAGTGTTTACCCTGTCCTGTTCAATGAGGCATATTTGCTGAAAGATTTATTTCCCACCTCCTCCTCCCTTCTCCCCCGTCCCCTCCTTTCCTTATATTACTAGACTACAATCCGTGTCATTGTAATATCGCTTTTCAACTTTTAAGACGGTATTAAAAAATAAAAACCGGCGAAAATAGAAAATAGAACATAGAAATAGAACGTTAGGACAGCCAAAGCCGGTATACTCAGTACACGGCATCAAGGTGTTACCTTGCTACAGGCACTGAAACCCTCATCCAGAAAGCATCTTTGTCCTAGTGATTATCCTGCGACGATCCCCTTTCCTGTTTGGTCTGCGTATTGACCGGGAAAATTATATTTGCTTTCCTCCATGAGAATTCGCAAAGTCACATGTGAAGATTGTTTGCCATGTGTTTGTTTTGGCCATCGACAATGAAGTCGGCGGGCAGAGAATGCGCGGATAATTACAGTGTCACTCTCTTACAAACCTAGATTTGAAAGTTCTGCTGAAATCTGGCCCGGAGAATTATAATCACTGGGCAAATATAATTAGATAAAATTGCCTCCGATAGTCTGCGAGTGGTAGCTGGCAGTAGGCGGGCCAGTTGCCTTGGAATAATTCACAAACAGACACACATCTGCACACGCTATTTCAGAATTAAATATACGTATACAATTAGATGTACGCATACGATTAGATGTGCGTATGCAATTAAATGTACGCGTGCAATTAAATATATCTCTAGGGTTAAATTAACCTATAAAAACCAAATATATATGTTGAATTATGTATGCGTATACAAGCAAATAGACTTTTGCAAATAAATATATAATCCCACCGCCCCCCCCCCCCCCAGCGCGCGCACACACACATGTATAATATATATATATATATATATATATATATATATATATATATATATATATATATATATATATATATATATATATATATATATATATATATATAATCGCTGTGCCGATGGGGTTACAAATGCAATTTCGCATATGGTGTTTGAAACGCAGCTGTGGGAGGTTTGCAAGCAGATCGCCTTGCGCTGTTTTCATACAAAGATATGAGCGTCAGTTGTTCAGAAAGCAATGGCGAACTACTTAACATAAACTTGCTTAGTAAATCACACAGACGCCCCCCCCCCCTTTCCACCCCCCCCCCCCAAATGCTGGGGCTAACTGCAACGTTATGTATAATTAAACAGTTCTCTTGTTTGCCAGAGCATTGACTTGCGATCGATCCCCCGCAGAAGAAGGATTATTATTATCTAACCAGTTCCGCTCTGGGGTCCACCCAGCCATGAACAAGGATACTAATAACTTGTCATAATTGTCTGGGGAGAAAAGGCGACGAGGGGGAGAATTGAATACCTGGCCTCAGATCGTGGCCTGGACTATGTTACACTTCACTCCCCAACCACAGTATGGGACTAGATATAATGTCACATACTATACAATTAAATACAGAGGACAACGTGGCTGAGAGGTTATGGCACCCACCCTTGGTTCTGAAATCGTTGGATTCGAATCTCACCATCATCATCATCAAATGCCCTGCCAGCTGGCGTAGGCGTTCATGTCGCTCCGCAGATCTCCGTCTTCGGTATTCTGGATAAACTCAGCTGATGATATTCCTCCATACTATCGTCTCAATCCATCCAGCATCATTTCTCTTATTCGGCCTCTGCCCCATTTCCCCTGTATTTTTCCAGTTGTCACGATTTTCTCCAATGTCTCTCTTCTCATCACATGACCAAAGAGAACTGTTTGTCTCTTTATTATTGTTGTATATAATGTTCTAATTTCATTAGTCTCTTCTTCTTCTTCTTCTTCTTCTTTCGTTCGCTTGAAATATGTCTATATCTGCAATGTCGTCTCTTGCATGAATTGAACTGTTTTTTTCAGTTCACACAGTGGTCCATAGAGTTTATCTTCCACTGTCGTCTCTCTAGGCCAGAAGGTTTGCCTAGATATGTTATATTTTGGGCAGTCTTGGAGTATGTGCTCTGCTGTCTGCGACGCCAATCCACATGTGCACATGGCTGTTTCACCAATCTTGAATTTTGTATACATGTGGTTGCGTAATCTATTGTGTCCTGTTCTGAGGCGCAGAATAATGACTTGTTCTGGTCTGTCCATAACGTGGTAGTCATCTTGAGCAGGTTTTGGTGGCTTTCTGACTGATTTGATCATTCTTTTCTTTTGGTGGTATGTAACGGGCACATCAAGCTGTTCTTCTTTGGCTCCTTCCTTAGCCAATTGATCAGCTCTGTCGTTTCCGGGTACTCCACAGTGGGATGGTATCCACTGTATGGTGACTTTATGCTGACTGCTAAGTTCAGAAAGTAGTGTCCTTAGTACTGGCAATTTCCCAGAGAGGAGCGCCTCGAGTACTGATTTTGCATCTGTTAGTAGCACCACAGGTTGAGTACCATTGCTGTTATTTAGTAATTTCTCTGTTGCTATCTTGATTGCCTCAATTTCGGCATCATAGTTATGGCAGTACTTTCCTGTGGGTACTCTGGCTGTGTCCCTAGTATTATTTGGGTATTCTATGTACACTCCCGCTCCTCCATTTCGAACAGCATTTTGTGCTGACCCATCTGTGTAGACTCGGATCCAGAGGTCCTGTGGGTATTCTTCATCAAGGAAGCTGAGAGTGGCTGTTCTGCGCTGCACACTGTTCTGTTCTTCCTTGTCAAATATTCCTCTCACTTTAGTCTGGATTTGTAACGATAGTCTATGCTCATCTTTCCATGGAGTTCGCTCTGGAATAGTTGTTAGGGGGATACCAACTGTGGGCAAATCAGTGGTTTCTCTGCAGAGTCGTTTTGGCCTGGTGGATAAAACTACTTCTTTTCAACCGCCCCATAGCTAGGTTTTCAAATCTGTTCTTCATAGGGTGGCCTGGCAAGCTGAGGAACTTTTCTGCTTGTATTAGCGTTTTCGTATCTCTGCGCTCACTCGGTGCCTGTGTCCTCCCCATCTTCTCCATTTCCACTATAGGGGTTGATCTCATCCCTCCTGTGGTGACTCTAAGTGCTTGATTTTGCACCTTGTCCAGCTCTTGTAGTGTGGTATTTGATGCTGAACACCACGCAGTTGACCCATATTCCAGGTGTGGTCGTATGCTCTGTTGGTAAACTTTGCTAAGTATTTTCGTACTGGCTCCCCATGTGGTTCCACTTAGCTTTCTCAGGATGGCTATTTTCCTTCTGGCTTTTGCTACTGCTTTGTTGATGTGCTTTCTCCATGTCAGCTTGCCATCAAATGTTACTCCAAGGTATGTTGGTTCTTTATCTTCTCTTAGGGGTGTTCCATTTATCTGGATGATCCCTGCCTTTTGTTTTGGAGAGAGGGTAAATAGGGTTGTGCTGCACTTGTCAGTGTTTATGCTGACACACCATCTATTTGCCCATACAGCAAATGTATCTACAGCTCTTTGTAGCAATCTGGTGGCCACTGATGCATATTCATTTGTGCTCCATAGAACCAGGTCATCGGCGTACATTGCCGCTTTAATTCCATGCGGTAGGTGAGCAACAAGATCATTGATGAAGATTAGAAAAAGTGTGGGGGACAAGACTCCGCCCTGGGGGACACCGTGACGCAGTAGTACTTTCTTGCTCTTGAGTCCGTCTATCTGTACTCGGGCTCTTCTGTTGTGCAAGTATGCTTTCACCCATTTGTACATTCTTCCATTGACTTTGCAGTTTCTCAGTTTCTTCATCAGACCTTCTTTCCAGACTTTGTCAAAGGCTTTCTTCAGATCTATCCATGCCGCAAGCACCAGCTTCTTCTCTTGGAATGCATCCTCAATTTCTTGAGAGAGGTAGGTTGTCTGATCTTCCGTAGAGTAGCACTGCCTAAAGCCAGCCTGCTGTGGCACAAGGATGTTTTTACTTTCAATGTACCACTGCAGTCTGTGATTGATGATGCGCTCCAGTGTTTTGCAGAGACAGCTGGTGAGGCTAATTGGTCTGTAGCTAGAGGCAATGGAACCATCTTTCCCTGATTTTAGGAGGGGTATCATGATTGCTTCTCTCCAGGCTTGTGGAACACTGCCTAAGGTCCAGCTGTTATTGAAGATCTGCAACAGCTTTGTTTTGGCCTCTGTTCCTAGTTTCCTGATCATTTCATTGGAGATACCATCAGCTCCTGGTGACTTTCTCATTTTCAGTTTTGATATGGCTAGCTATTAGTCTCTTTCGGGCAATCATTGTTAGTTACCCTGACAGTCCAAGGAATTCGTAACATTCGTCTCAGGAACCTGTTGTTTCCAAGCTCTTCCTAATTTGTTCATTTACATTCCAAGATTCACTGCCACACAGCAACACAGGTTCTATGTAGCATTTCAGCACTCCCCTTCTTCCATTCAATGATAATGAATCCATCATATGTAGGGCATTTTTACAAGAACCATTTATTTCTAAGGATATATCTTTTTTCTTCGTGCAGCATTCAGATGACAACCTAATATATGTAAAGAAAGCCGCCGTCAACTTGAGCTTGTTGCCATTCCGATAGAGTTTGTCCTCAAATCGATTTGGTATGGGCCATATCTATCTGCATATACTGGACTGCAACTCTTGCAACTAATGTATAGCTGTCATTTTACCAGTTCCACAATAACATGCATCAGGATCTCCTATCTTTAGTTTATCGAAAATGTGATTATTCAGCCTGTTGTGTCCTGTGCGGAGTTTGAAGATTTGTGTTTGTTACTTGTTTTCTTCGGTCGAGTTGGTAATGTGCATCATCTTTCTTGTGGCTTGGATACTCTGATTCTCACTCGGTTTTATATGTGCTTCTTTTACATCTCTTGGGCTCATCCCAGGTTGCATCTATATCAGGCTGGGGTAGGTGTCTGTCTCGATTTGCCCGTTTGTCAGCCTCATTCATGAAACTTCTCTCTCTCTCTCTCTCTCTCTCTCTCTCTCTCTCTCTCTCTCTCTCTCTCTGTCTGTCTGTCTGTCTGTCTGTCTGTCTGTCTGTCTCTCTCTCTCTCTCTCTCTCTCTCTTGGAAGGGCTGAATGTAAAACGGGCCTGAGAGCCCAATGTGTAACCCTTTGAAAATAAAGTTCGTAAGTTCTCTCTCTCTCTCTCTCTCTCTCTCTCTCTCTCTCTCTCTCTCTCTCTCTCTCTCTCCATCCCTAGCTCATACCCTCATTTCCTCAATCTCACGCTCTTTGTCTCTTAGTCTCTTTCTCTCTCATTCTCCCCCCCCCTCTCTCTCTCTCTTTCTCTATTTATCTCTCTACCTCCATCCGTCTCTCTTTGTTCCCCTCCATCCATCGATTTTACTCCTTTCTCCATTCTCTCTCTCTCCCTCTCTCTCTATCTCTCTCTTTCTTCATCTCTAGCTTATGCTTTACCTTTCTCATTCTCAATCCCCCTCAATTATTCTCTTTTATCCTATATTTATCTCTCTTTTTCTATCGTTCCATCCCTCTCTCTTACTTTCTTCTTTCTCTATCCATCTCTCTCTCTCTCTCTCTCTCTCTCTCTTTCTATATCCCTCTCTCTTACTTTCTTCTCTCTCTCTCTCTCTCTCTCTCTCTCTCTCTCTTTCTATATCCCTCTCTCTTACTTTCTTCTTTCTCTATCCATCTCTCTCTCTCTCTCTCTCTCTCTCTCTCTCTTTCTCTCTTTATATATCCCTCTCTCTTACACTCTTATTTTATTCCTCTTTCTTACACTCCAGTCTTCACTCTCACCCTCTGTCTCCCCAATAATCACACACCCTGTACCCATCTTCTATTTAGAACCTCAACACTAGAAATCAACCATCTCACTCGGCCAGTGAACGCCAACCTGGCAGAGATAAATCTCCCGCCTCGGCAGTCACCCCGCAACCTGACACCGCCCACAGCTGGAGAAAAGGGCGGGGCCTCCTTTTAACTTGATTAGTTTCGTTAAGGAAACCCGAGCGTCTCATTTTTACCCCGGTGGGTTAAAAAATTCAACCGGAACAAACGTTCGGAGCTAGGTCCAGAATTATGGCAGGTGCACCACAAGTTGTCCCAGGAGAGACCTGGGAACTTTTTTGAGCTGTTTTATTTGGCAGAATTTAAACATTTTGCCGCATTTTAAGTCGAGCTAATCTCCCAGCCTTAAACGTTATGACAGGACCCATGAGGCACTTCCACAAACGGCGTGGAGTTGTTTGTATGCCGACTGACGGCCCGATCCTAGAAGGCAAGACCGCACATACAAATCCTCGACAACATCAGGGTGTCAGAGATGCAACATCTCCTGACTGATGTCACTGCCGCGGGAGATGTGCTTGTTTACTCTGCAGGAAATTTAAGACTCGGCATAAGTGTAAACATACGGACGCGTAAACTCATACGTACACAAGCTGGGTGTCAGTCTTCATGTGTGAGTTTTAAAGCGTTCTTCTCCGGCGCGCTCGTCGCTAACATCTATGCTGATATCAGGACTGCATTTCGTTGCTGTTGGTTTCAGTGTTCGTTGTTTGTTGTTGTTGTTGTTGTGTATGTGGGGGGGGGGGGGGGGGGGATACAGTGGTCGTAATTCGAAAATATGTCGACTTCGAACCCTACCTTCTTACCTGCCTGCCTACCTACCAGTCTGCCTACCTGCCTACCTACCAGTCTGCCTATCTCCCTACCACCCTGCCTGCATACGTAACTGCCTGTTTACCTACTACCCCGCCTACATACCTACCAGCCTGTCTGCATACCTATCTACGTACCGATCTGTCTGCCTACCTGCCTGCCTAACTACCACCCTGCATACCTACATAACTGCCTGCATAGCTACCACCCTGCCTACCTACATAACTACCTACCTACCATCCTGTCTACCTACCTATCTGCCTGCCTAACAGCCGGCCTATCTATATAACTGCCTGCCTAACTACCTACCTACGAACGAACGAAAATCTTTATTCAAACGAAAGAACGAAAATCTTAATTTCCAAAGGGTTAAGAATTGGGCATGCAGGCCCGTCTGACATTCTGCCCTTCTTCTCCATTTCCTCTCATACATTCATTCATTCAACATCTCTTATGAAGCAATTCTTTGACAACAAAAGAACAATAAGCATTAAAACGCATGAAAAATAATCAATAATACATGACTCGTTGAGGCAATGTTTAACATGGACATCATGAATACCCAAGGTGGGTGTAACGTGCCATACATATGGGAATGTTTTTTTTGTTTTTTTGGGTAGTTGTCGTTCGAGATAATACCTACCTACCTGCTTATCTACTTATCTGCCTGCCTACTCGCCTGTCTACATGCCTTTAAAATAGTCGACTTAAAAGTCGACAGGATCGACTTCATTGCACCGGGTTTTATCCCATATGGCTCGGTCTCTTTCCGCAGCGGGGAAAGCGTCGCACAAAGCACGAACTCCGTAGCTCTAGTGACGACCCACAGGAGTCTCCGAAAAATTTAACTCGTGAACCGAAGGACGCGGCCAGGAATCGAACCCACAACCTTCGGAGCCCGAGTTAAACGGCTTGACCACTTCACCACGAAGACTCCCTACATGCCTAACAGATTACCCAAATATCTACCAGCCTGTCTAAATATCTACCAGCCTACTAATATGGCTGCCTGCCTACCTGCCTACATACCCACCTACCTACTTACCAGTCTGCCCATCTTCCAAGTTTCACTTCAAAATGTAGGTAGGAAGATGGGTGGATGGACAGACGTACAGACAACAGACATAAATAGGTAGATGTTAAAAATCAACAGAAATAAGTCAGTGGTAGATAATAAGACAGACAGACAGACACACATACACATACGCACAGACAGGATGGATGGATGGATGGATGGATGGATGGATGGATGGATGGATCGGTGGATGGATGGATCGGTGGATGGATGGATCGGTGGATGGATGGATGGATGGATGGATGGATGGATGGATGGATGGAAGAGAGGGACATAATGTTAAACGGGCCTGCGTACCCAATTCTCAACCCTATGAAAATAAAGTTCGCTCGTTTATTCTTTCGTTTGTTCCATCTACCTGCTTTCCTAACGGTCTAAGTACCTGACAGTCTAAGTACCTGACAGTCTTAGTACCTGACAGTCTAAGTACCTGACAGTCTAAGTACTTAACAGTCTAGGTACCTAACAGTCTAAGTACCTGACAGTCTAAGTACCTAACAATCTAAGCACCTGACAGTCTAAGTACCTGACAGTCTAAGTACCTAACAGTCTAAGTACATGACAGTCTAAGTACCTGACAGTCTAAGTACCTAACAGTCTAAGTACCTGACACAGTCTAAGTACCTAACTAGTCTAAGTACCTAACAGTCTAAGTATCTAACAGTCTAAGTACCTGACAGTCTAAGTAACTGACAATCTAAGTACCTAACAGTCTAAGTACCTGACAGTCTAAGTACCTGACAGTCTAAGTACCTGACAGTCTACCTGATCGTCTACCTATATGTCTGTTGTCTGCCTATCTGCACGGCCGTCCATGCAGCCAGTCTGTCTACCTACCTAACAATGTCTTATGTCTGTTGCCCTTTATCATCTACCTACCTATCTTTATGTCTGTACATCCATCCATCATTCCAGTCTGTGCTTGTATGTATATGTGTTTGTCTGTCTGTCTGCTATCTCTTATAACATCTACATCTATCTTTCTGTTGTGTGTACGTCCATTAATCCACTCACCCACCCACACAATCAAACACCAATCCATTATGTACATGGCTTCATTCTGCCTAACATCTACCTACCTCTGTTGTCCCCTAACATCTACCTACCTCTGTTGTCCCCTAACATCTACCTACCTCTGTTGTCCCCTAACATCTACATATCTCTGTTGTTCCCTAACATCAACATATCTCTGTTTTCTCCCTAATATCTTCCTATTTCTGTTGCCGCCTATCATCTACATATCTTTGTTGTCTCCCCAACATCTATATATCTCTGTTGTCCCCTAACATCTACCTATCTCTGTTGTCCCCTAACTTCTACTTATTTCTTTTGTCCCCTAACATCTACTTATTACCCTCTACTTCCCCGTCCAGCTCTGCAAGTGTCAATCAATCCGCACTAATAGAGCAGCAGACACCACCACAGACTAGAGTGTCGGAGGTGTGGCCTAGTGCATACTAGGTTAAAGGAGTATCCGGGTCACGAAGAAATTAGGCTACAGTCCTTTACTTTCTCTTTCTTTCTAGTTCTACATCTCCCTAGTCTCTCTCTCTCTCTCTCTCTCTCTCTCTCTCTCTCTCTCTCTCTCTCTCTCTCTCGCTCTCTTTCTCTCTCTCTCACTCTCTCTCTCTCATTATCTTTCCTCATTTATCATTCACTCTTTCTCTTCATCTCTTACTCCCCCTCTAAGGGCCAAATGTAAGACGGTCCTGCGTGCCCAATTTGTTACCCTTTGAAAATAAAGATCGTTCGTTCATTCGTTCGTTCTCTCTCGCTCCTAATATCTTTACTTAGCACTTCTCTCATGCTCTCAATCTCTCCACTTCGCTCTCTCTCTCTCTCTCTCTCTCTCTCTCTCTCTCTCTCTCTATTTACTTTGTAATTCTCTCTCCATCTCTCACCCTCACTCTTCATATCTCTCCACCCTCTCTCTAACTCTCTATCTCTTTGCTTCGTCCCCTCCCCTATTTCTCAATCTCTTACTCAATCCCCCATCTTGCTCAAGATCTATTTACTTCGTTCTCTCTCTCTCTCTCTCTCTCTCTCTCTCTCTCTCTCTCTCTCTCTCTCTCTCTCTCTCTCTCTCTCTCTCTCTCTCTCTTCATCTAATATTCTCTCACCCTCATTCTTGCTCCAGATCTATTTACTTCGGCCCCCTCCCGCCAACCAAACCCCATCTCTCAGTCTCCATCTCTCACTCTTATGCTCTTCATATTTCTCTCCCCCTCTCTCTTTCTCCCCTTCCCTACAACTTTTCATCTCTCACCTCTTAGAGACACTTGGGCCCAGTTTCCAGGACGGAGATCCCAATCAGCCTCACCTCGGCCATTAAGAGGCCACTTAGCCACATGTGGCGTTAGTAGACCTCGCACTACCGAATGATGCATGTGTGCCTGTAACTCTGTTAAGTTCCTACGATTCTCTTAAATGTACACGTCCACTCTGGCCAGTCCACCACTCGGGTCGTAGTCATATCATTACACAGTATTTGTAAGTAAATATAGTTTTGTCTTAAATCCATACAGTGTATGCATGAGAGAGAGAGAGAGAGAGAGAGAGAGAGAGAGAGAGAGAGAGAGAGAGAGAGAGAGAGAGAGAGATGAAGGAGAGGGAGGGTGAAAGCGGAAGAAGAAGAAGAAGAAGAAGAAGAAGAAGAAGAAGAAGAAGAAGAAGAAGAAGAAGAAGAAGAAGGAGGAGGAGGAGGAGGAGGAGGAGGTGAAGAAGAAGAAGATGAAGAAGAAGAAGAGCAGGAGCAGGAGAAAGAAGAAGAAGAAGAAGAAGAAGAAGAAGAAGAAGAAGAAGAAGAAGAAGAAGAAGAAGATGATGATGAAGAAGATGATGATGATGATGATGGATGATGGATGATGATGATGATGATGATGATGATGATGATGATGATGATGATGATGATGATGATGAGTCAAACCAGTTAACTCTTGTACTCCCGACAGTCATGTGATGTGTAATGGGAATCTGTTTCATGAATCCCAGCTTTCGTGTACTGTGTTCTCTCACTTACTCCATCCGGTCCGTGTATACTGTTGAAATCTATGTTCAACTTTGACCTAATCTACCGAGTGCTTAAATTCGTTGGAACTAATGCACTCGTGATTTTCATAATGGTTATTTCCCCTCTACTGCCAAAACCGACTGGTAAAGAAAGAGTTACGGCACTAGATTCATTGTTACACTGACCATAATCAACTCCACGGTCAAGGTCATACCAAAGGTCAGTTTCAAAGACATACCTTTACTCAACTACCCACCGCGAACAATGCAACCAACATGGGGAATTCCAAATTCTTAAATCTTCTTAAATCCGCACTCGTGAAGAGATCCCTGGCTTTCAACCCTCTCTTCTAAGCTGACCCCGGGACAGACAGATCACTCGCATCATTGTCCCATCAACAAAACCTCAGCTTGGCCACCCGACCTCCTTCTGGGAATCGCTCTTTGAAGACCGTATGCAGACAACTGATCCTGGCCATCTGATGTTCCGGTGCTGTACGCTTCAGTTATCGCTTGAAACAAGACATGCCTCTGTGCCCGATGGTTGTTCTACTGCCGAAAGGACTCAACTACACTTTGTCTCATTGCGTGATGTGTTAGTAATAACGACCACAACGGCAACTACTATTGCTGCTGCTGCTACTACTACTACTAGTACTAGTAATAGCGACCACAACAGCGTACTACTACTACTACTATTACTACTACTACTACTACTACTACTACTACTACTACTACTACTACTACTACTACTACTATTACTATTACTACTACTACTACTATTTTTGTGTGCTTACCCTTTTTACAGGACATCGCTGTCAACACCAGCATTTTACTGCTGTTGTTGAAGTCTTGGCAAGGTTTACGTTCAGTAGCTTGCCATTGCTTTCTGAACGACCGAATCCCATACCAAATCGTTAAAACCCAGGACAACGCGGTCTGCTGCCAAATCAGTCGCAGCTGTGTTTCGAACGCGGGTAAGCGGGCTTACGAAGCGTGTTTGTAAGCCCTTTGCCTCGAAGACCGACACTACAACAACAACAACAACAACAACTAACTACTACTACTACTACTACTACTACTACTACTACTACTACTACTACTACCAGTACTACTGTTGCTACTACTACTACTACTATTACTATTACTACTACTGCTGCTAGTACTACTGTTGCTACTACTACCACTACTACTACGACTCGTCAATTATTATTGCTGCTGCTGCTGCTACTACTACTACTACTACTACTACTACTACTACTACTACCACTACTACTACTACTTCTACTACTACCACTACTACTACTACTTCTACTACCACCACTACTACCACTACTACTACTACTACTACTACTACTACTACTACTACTACTACTACTACTACTACTACTACTACTGTTGCTACTACTACTACTACTACCACTACTACTACCACTACTACTACTACTACTACTACTACTACTACTACTACTACTACTACTACGACTCGTCAATTATTACTGCTGCTGCTACTACATTTGCTACTGCGACTACCGCCAGATTTACTCATGTACGACAATTTCTTCTTTGATTGTACTCCCATTATTTCTTAAATGATATCTGCGGCAAGATTTGTGTCTGGCGTTCTAGCGACAACTAGAAAACATTAAATCCATGTTTGAATTTCTAGTGACAACTGGAAAACTGAAAACTGCATGTTTGAATTTCTAGTGACAACTGGAACACTGAAATATGCGTTTCTAAATTGTTAGCGACAACTAGAAAACAATAAATTGTTCGTCTGAAATCCTAAAGACAACTGAAATACGGGAAAATGTGTGTCTTGATTCCTAGCGTGTCTCAAATCCTAGAGACAACTGAAAACATAAAAATGCGTGCCTGTAATCCTAGCGGCAACTGGAATACTGAAAATAGCATCAGAAAGACAAAATAAATAAATATACAAACATTGTTTACATTCATACCAGAATACGATCAGCGTTGCCAGTAGTGGGCTGTGCTCAATATTTAAACATTTTTTACACAAGAACAAGAAACCTTAGGCCTGGGTCTCACTCTTAATGGATGACACTAAATGATGACCATTTTCTTGTCTTGTCGTGTCTTGTTTTGTCCTGTCTTGTCTTGTCAATCCACGGTACAGTTAGCGGAAGAACTGTTTTCTTCGCTGATTCAGCCCTAGTCACGAGGAGTTGTGGGGAGCTCCAGTTGTTGTCCTAGTACCAGGTGTATCGCGCTGACTTATATGAGCCTGTGTCATAAGATGGTGATGTTATCGACCCACCTGCCCCTTGATGTGCCTGTCTGTATCGTCTGTGTATTGTTATGTCATGTCATGTCAAGTCATGTTACGTCATGTCATATCATGTCATGTTATATTATGTTTCGTTATGTTATGTTATGTTATGCAATGATATGCTATGTTATGCTATGATATGCTATGTTATGCTATGATATGCTATTTTGAATAACTTCACAGCACATTTGGCATTTCCATGCGCGCTAAGTCCTCCCACGCAGAGGCCCTCTTATAGTATATCTGCTTACTGTTCCCAAAACCCCGAAGGCGGCACTGACGTACTAGACCAGGTTCCAATCCCAGTTGTTATGCGTATTGCTATGCGGAGGGCCGAGTGAACACGATGCCACAAGATGCAATCCTCGTTAAGACAATGATTGGTATATTTCCGAGGTGAAAGACCATCTGGCTTGTCTAGTGCATGGCGATTGCCTGGAGATGCGAACTATCCAAAATAAACCAGCAATGTTGTGAACAAGATAAAACTTCATATATTCTATGAACAATACGCCGATTGCTCAAATACATCGAGGCATTGACAATTAGACGGTTCCAGCCAGTTTTGTGCAAGCAGAAAGATTTCATTTTGAATTTATGATTATTGTGTGAATAACTGATGATTCACATTCGAACAATTAGCAAAAGTAGTATTCATTTATTCACTTCATGTAATATACAGTCTCACTACACGTTGTATGTAGAACAAATTTGAAAAATGAAGTACACGACGTCATCAAAAATGTTCTCCACAGTCCATCGTGAAGCAATATGCCGGGAATGGTTGTCCTCTGCAAACAGAATGGCGTTATCAAAGGAAGACAGAATTTTTCAAATGTCTTCTACATACAAAGTGTAGTGAGACTTTACAAACACCTTGTATAGTTCTGCAGTGTACATTTGAGGAGATGAAAGGCAATAAATCGTGCAACATATTTTTCGTGGATTCTGTGTTTACTGTTTTGAAGACACAAATCCCCCCCCACACACACACACACACACACACACACACACACACACACACACACACACACACACACACACACACACACACACACACACACACACACACACACACACACACACACACACACACACACACACACACACACACACACACACACACACACACACCACCGCCACCACCACCACTGTGTGAAAACCCACTTTCTACAAGTGTGTACCTCCGCGTGTACGTCTGCAAGTCTGTCCCGTCCGTGTAATCCCTGTCTCTAGACACCCTCCCTCGGAGGCCATAATTCGCCCTCGGAGCCTCTCTTGAGAATTCCACGCTCGAGGTGCGATCGTGCGCTGGGAGATAATCCGTGAGACAAGATCTCGCACGCACAGATTAGCCCGGGCAAGTGCCCTCCAGGGGGATCAGCCAGCAGGACAGAACAAATGCAGAAAACTTTCCCATCCACTCCAACTACAGCAAACATTGGCCGCTTCGCACTGGCAGTGTCCCCTTCTGTTGACGGGATACCTCTGTCAACATTACATTCATATACAAACAAATTCTCTGTTGTTTGTCGCGGCTTGTTGTTTGTGTGAAGTGCGTCCGCACATACATATACACACATTTTCACTCGCGTGCACAATAAACAGTTTCCGACAAAGGTTATATGTCTTATTCTGTTCAATCCCCCCCTCTCTGTGTGCCGCGTTTTTCTTCTGTCTTCATTTTTTTTTTAATTTGGCGCTAGCTCGCTTTTAACTGAAGCGTAGTCGATACACACTATTTATTGGCTTTCTCTATTAACAGTGTCCCTTGCCATCAGGCGAGCCCACTCCGACTTCAGAGATACTTCTGTCTTCATGACGTCGTTCAGCTTTTTTGATATGCTCTCTTTTGTCTTCCCTTCCTTTTTCATGTCTTTCCACTGCCTTCCCTTCATTTCTCACTTCGTTCCACTTTCTTCATTACAGTTTCAATTCTCTCCACTGTCTTCCCTTCCGTCTTCACTTATTTCCTCTGATTTCACTTGCGCCTGTACTTCATTGATATGTCTCCTCTTCCTCCATCACTTCTTTTCTTCGGTCTTACTTTCTTTTTTCATTTCTTTCTTCTGTCTTTCTAAACCATTTCTGTTATCTGTTCTCCCTTCCTAAACCACTTCTTTCACCTGCTTTCCCTTTCTTAACCACTTTTTTCATCTGTTTTCCCTTCCGTAATCACTTCTTTCATCTGTTTTCCCTTCATACACCACTTCTTTCATCTGTTTTCCTTTCCTAACCAATTTCTGTCATTTGTCTTCCCTTCACAAATAACCCTTTCCTCTGTCCACACCGACGCCTGTAACTGTTACAAAGGAATATATTTTCTATTTCATATACTTCCTCTTTTGCCCGCTCACATATTGAGTTAATTTCCTACTTTCCAACATGACAGAAGCTGTTTAACTTTCTTTCTACCCCCCCCCCCCCCACCTCTCTCTCTCTCTCTCTCTCTCTCTCTCTCTCTCTCTCTCTCTCTCTCTAAGATGTTTATAATACAGTTAGAAGGCGGTGGAGGAAGAAACATAGAAGAAAGAAGAGAGAGGAAGATGGGGGAGTAATAGCAGAAGAAGAAGAAGAAGAAGAAGAAGAAGAAGAAGAAGAGAGGAGAAGAAGAAGAAGAAGAAGAAGAAGAAGAAGAAGAAGAAGAAGAAGAAGAAGAAGAAGAAGAAGAAGAAGAGGGGAGGGGGAGGAGAAGGACAGAGGCGGATATAGACACAATAAATCAGCTCTGCCAAATCTCCGTGCAACATCTCTGTCTGCAGGTTGAGGAGGGACAATTCCTACACACCCTCAGCCAAATATGGCCATAAATCTTTCTCAAAGACCAACCTTATCGTCGTCTCCGGGCGGAACATAAACCGGGTCTGGCTTTGGTTCCTGGATGAAGATACCCCCAGGGGCAGCTACTCTCTCTCTCTCTCTCTCTCTCTCTCTCTCTCTCTCTCTCTCTCTCTCTCTCTCTCTCTCTCTCTCTCTCTCTCTCTCAACCCTCCCCAATGATGCTGAGAATACGTGAATCTCTCTCTTCATCCGGCACGACCCCTCTGGGACTGCGGTCTGTCCTGAGCTATGCATCTACACGCATGTGTTCTTGCCGGATTATATCCCCTGTCGGAACTCCCTACTGCGCATGGCCAGGAAGTCAATAAAATCTCGGCCATGTTGGTAGATAACCGTGGCGATAGGTTGGGGTACCGGCGATAGCAAACCGACTATAGGAGACCTGTAGATAGCCCCGGTCCTGGATCTAGTCCGTCCTTCCACAATCGTGCCAATATGGAACCTCTTTGATCCGCCCTGCAGGCCTGACAATGACGCTGATTCAGAGAACACGTCCGCTCGAGTGTTCGTGTGTGCGTGGTGTGACCAAGTTTATATATAGCAACGATATATATGTTGATTTAGTTACTTTCTACATGATCGCAACACTTGTTGGGGTCTTCGATTACTTTCGTAATGATGCCAAAGAGCGTTGGGATATTGAGTTACTTCCTAAATGATTCGACCACTGTCAGAGTCTTCAGTTGTCTAGTACATGATCCCATCACTCTCTGGAGGTCTTCGATTACTTCATACATAATCCCAACACTCTTTAGGGGTCTTTGGTTACTTCCTACTTGATTCCACTACTCTTAGGGAGTCTTCAGTTACTTAATAAATGATCCCAACACCGTCAGAGGTGAATAGAGTAGCAAGCGGTGCCACACCGTCTTTAATAACCATTATTATCATCATGTGCCGTGCCAGTAACAGCTGCGATCACGCGTCGCCATCCCACACGAACACCAGTCTCTGATCAGGTCTGTATTCTTGTCCCGATTTATGAAGTATGACCAAATATTCCAAGAATGTATGTATCCATTTTTGTAGACTCCTCTTTTTCTGTTCCCGCCAAGTTTCCCAGTTGTCGCCAAGTTTTCAAATTGAATTGTTCTAGTTACATGTACAAAATAACTGTCTGTGTCTACGCATAATTTCGCTTAATCTTCTTACGGTTTTCAACTGTTTCTTGAAGGACTGCGTCACTTGTTCTGATTATCCATTGCATCATTTGAGTGTTGCACGGAAAGCACAGAATTCTGCCACTAAGTCTTTCTCGGCCTGGCTGCTTATTGTCCATGTTACACATACATACGATAGACTCTACGTTGTACTTTCACACATTTGTTTTCTCACTGTAATTGACAGCTTTTTATTGGTGAGTATGCTCTCCTATTTGCAAAAGGTTACCTTCGCTACGTCAATGTTTGTTTTAATCAGCGCATGGCATCTTCTGTCGGCTGTTACGACTTTCTACATGATCCCAACTCTTTTAGAGGTGTTCAGCTACTTTCTACATCTTACGCACGAGTGCAATTTTCTCTAAGATGCCCGGGGTACGTCGCTGGAGCTACGGAGTTCGTGCTTTGTGCGACGCTTTCGGCAGATAAAGACCGAACCATGTGGGATAACACGAAGGTCAATGAAGTATTGCCTTATAAACACTCTTTAATGGACTTTGATAGAAAAAAAAAAAAAACATGCCCGCCCCTGGTCTAGTAGATTTCAAACCAAACAACCAACCGCCAAAAATATAAATGAACAAACAAACTAGCAAACAAACAAACACACAGGTATGCCCCTGAAAAGCCTCCCCCGCGAGGTCCCTGAGGTCGTGGCCATGTTTGCCCGCCACTTGGATACATCAAACATTCTAATATAGGAGTGTAGCTGTTCCTCCTTGTGTCAGCTTCCGGGTCATAAGTAGATGTATCCTTTTGTTCAATTGCATTACCAACAAGGAGGGAAGGACACGGAGTAAGACAAGGAGGAGGGGGAGTGAGTGGCACATAATGAACTTAATTGCCCAGGAATGTGTTGCGTTCTCGATGACACGCCTACTTTTCGTGCAAAATACACGTAAACCAAACAGTGGCAGATATATTTCCATGACAAATACACTCGGAATGTTTTGGCAGTAAGAAACAGAAAATGAGAGCTGGCGTTATAAACAACAGGGGATATACACGGGTCTATTTGTTTTATGGAATCTAGGTTTTATCTTTTGATCTATTCATCCATCTGTCTATCCATACATGCATCCCTCCAACAATCACACAATACAACTGTCTAGTCAGGCTGTCGGACAAGCGCCCCACCCCACAAACAAACTCTGCCTTTATATCTGTCTGGCTGTCTAACTTTCAATCTGTTGATAAGCTCAGTCATTCAGACCTTAACCTAACTTCATACCTACACGCTCACTCATATGTCTGTCTGTCTGTCTGTCTGTCTGTCTGTCTGTCTGTCTGTCTGTCTGTCTGTCTGTCTTTCTCTTCTTCGTTCCTCTTTCGAGGGAAGTACGTCACACCTAGTGAGCTATGCAGAGGGTCGCCGGGCCTGACTTCAACATGCATTTGTATCAAATCTCCTCTCTCTATACCAGTAATTCTCAACCGGTGGGGAATTCCCCCTCCCCACCCCCTTGGGGAATTTTGGGGTTTCCGAGGAGAAAAAAAAAAGGGGGGGGGGGAATTAAAATTATTTCAAGATCGCGTTAACACAAGAACCGATTACTTGACATTGTTTTTCCCTCCCTACTTTACTGTTCTGTACTTCATGCCCTTCTGAAATTCGTTTTATAACGTAAGTAGACCCTCAAATCACGTTTTATGCAGAGGCCTAGATTTGTTCTAGTATGTGTTATTAATTTTAGCTTTCATTTTTACGCATACTGTGAAGGGGCGGGGACGGGGAGAAGTTATGGAGAGGAAATATGAAAAAAGGGGGGGGGGGGAATAATATTCTAAACAAATGGTGAAGGGGTCCATGGGCCAAAAAAGGTTGAGAACCACTGCTCTAGACAGATTCCACCCCAGGTAGCCGGCCCTACCTACCCTGTGGATAGGTACTCTATCCTAACAACTCTGCCAGGCAGCGGTATAACGGCCTACTCTCTGCAATTTCACAATTTAGCGGATTTGTAATGCCGACAACTTGCAGACTGTACCTTCTATTTTTACTGAAATAATGCATTAGAGCAGTGGGATACACAGGGCAGAATATCAGACGGGCCTGCGTGCCCAAATTTTAACCCATTGAAAATAAAGTTGGTTAGTTCGTTCGCCCTTATTCGAAAAGACTAGGTAACGGATCTCTCTATCTAAGAGACCAGGGGGCGTGCGATATTACTGGCTACCCATGAATCTTAGAGAAATGTCCAGTCCCGTGCTGGGATCGAACTTTGCACCTTCTGAGCTTAAGGAATACACCATGACCTCTCATCTACGGCGGCCCCTTATCTGTCTGTCTGTGTCTAAACTCACTAGGCCACCAATAGCTTGTATGGACTAAGCATGCCTCATTATCTTGGTCAAAACTGAGATGAAATCTGAGAGCCGGATCAGTGGCCAAGGTATTACGAACGCATTTCGTAATGTCGAATACCACGTTTGATACACAGCTGCCGGAGATTTGGAAGCGGACCTCCTTGCGTTGGCTTCCGTACAATGGTATGGGGGCCCGTCGTTCAGACAGCAATGGCAAACTATTGAAAGCAAGCTTGCCAAGGAATCACTAAAAGCCAAAAACTGCTGGGGTTTACTGTAACGTCCTGTAAAGGATATGCAACTAACTGAACCTACATGTATCTATGTTTTCTGTTTGAATCCTTGTATGCCCACAGACTGTGCTTATTCTATTGTCTAGTATGCCATTCATACACTGTGGCGAAGGACTTACTAACACTAATTCCTAATCCCGCATGTCGCGTTGGAAACACAACTGTGGGAGATCTGTAAACAGACTGTCTTGTACTGATTTTTATACAATGGCATGAGTGCCGGTCGTTCAGAAAACAATACTACTGAACGTAACGTTGCCAAGAAATCACAAACAGCCATAAAAATGCTGAAGTTGACTGCTACGTCCTGTAAAGGATATGCAACTAACTTTTTTTTTAAAAGTATGCCCTCCATTTAACAATAGCTTCCGGTATTGTCCATGAGTAATATGGGGGCCAGCATGATCGAAATATAAGAGCGATCGTTCTGTAACATCCGGTGTGCTGATGCCGAGGCAGCGGGTTCAACCCCTACACCAGTTAGCTGGACTAAAATATCATCATCACACATGAATCTATTACTCGTGTTATCGCAAAACTTGCAGTTGTGTTCTCCGCTCTAACTACATCTCTGTTTCCTTTGTTTCTGCGCCAAGACGGTACCTCCAACCGGCGCAGACTGTGTCAAGCGGTCAGTACAACAGTATTGACCCAACTGGGCACTGCGGAGCCAGGGAACGAGAAATACACGTGTAAATAAACTGTGGTCTGTCGACAAGAAAGGCTAGAAGTGGATGCCATTGTTGTTGTTGTTCCTGGGCGCCGCGTGCAAGCCTCGGTATCGGCCCTGCAATCAGAGATGTGGTGGGCGATGCTCGAGAGATCTGATTGTGTCCGAGCGGGCTTGTAATTCGGCCACTTGGGCGACTTATCTGGAGAAATCTATCCGCTCTTTGTCGTCACTCCTTTGTTTCTCTGTGAGATTTGTCCGTTGGTTAGTGTCTGATTTTGCCGTTGTATGTCCAGTGTGTTGTTTGTCGGTTGTTTAGAGACTGATTTTCCCGTTGCTTGTCCATTGTGTAGTTTGTTGCTCTTGTAGTGTCTGATTTTCCTGTTGTTTGTCCATTGTTTAGTATATGTTCTTTGTGCTGTTTGTCGATCGTTTAGTGTCTGATTTTTGTATTTATGTCAATTGTTAATCACTGTTCCTTAGCGTCTATTCTTTTTTGTTGATTTTGTTGTTTCAAGATTTAGTGTCTGTACATCGTGTTTATCTGTTCAATTTTAGTGTCTATATCTTGTGTTGATGTGTCCGATGTTCAGTGTCTATATCTCATCTCAGCTCATAATGTTCCTCTTGTACCTTGCGGTGTCGAGGTGAAGTGTAAACAGCGGGAGAGTGCCCGCTCATAGGCTTCATGTATTTATATTCCCATGGACTCTGTTATTCCCTGCGCCCATCGTTTACGTGGTCGGCCTCTTCCTCTGCTTCCATCTGGTCTGTAGATCATTGCTTGTTGTGGTATACTGTTAGTTGGTAACCTACTTGCATGGCCAAACCACTTGAAGTGTCTATATCTTGGATTGATTTATCAGATGTTTAGTGTCTATATCTTGAATTGGTTTGTCCCGATGTTTAGCGTCTGTATTTTGTATTGATTTCTCCAATGCTCTCTATTCTCTATACTTTTTGTTCATTTGTCCGATGTTTATTTAGTCTTTGCAGTGAGTGTTGATCTGTGCGATGTTTACTGTTTACATTCTGGGTTGATTTGTCCGATGTTTAGTGTCTATATTTTGTGCTGATGTGTCCGATATTTATTATCTGCATCTTGTGTTGATTTCTGCGATGTTTAATTTCTGTGCATTGTGATGATTAATCCGATGTTTAATATCATTTTGTGTTGAATTTCCTGGTGTTTCGGTGTCTATAGTTTAGATTGATTTGTCCGTATCAGTGTCTATATTTTATATTGATTTGTCCGTTATTAGTGTATATATGTCATGTTGATTTATTTGTTATTTATGTCTATATTTTATGTTGATTTGTCTCTGCCACTTACATTTATAAGCGCCTGTATATTCACATCTATCACAGGGATACTATTTAAGCAAACCTAATTAACAAGAGACATAAATTAAATAATATAAATCGGCATTCACAGAAATCAGAATAAAGTGTAAACGAAGGGACACAATAGACAACTTTAAAAAAGCAAATTAGAAGTTCAGCAATCGGTTTTACCACCAGTTATTCTCACACGCCGGTCTCTCTAGCCGAGGGGTTACAACACTTTCTCCGTAATCCCGTTTATCACGCAGAGTCTCGTAGTGGGCGAGAACTGGGAGCGGTTCGACCCCCGTTGGTGACTTGCGGGATAACTGAGCCGGCCGCTCAGAAAGCAATGGCAAACTACTGAGCGTAATCTTGCCAAGAAATCAACATACAGCTGAAATATGCTGATGTTGACAGCGATGTCCTGTAAAGGATATGCAAAACATATTTTTATTCTCACACATGCTGGTTTCCTGGGTAAGCTATCCGCCGATTGCCAGCTTTGTTTATGAACAAGCTCGGACATACTATCGCCTGTCCACGCTCAACGATCTGTTACTGTTATGAAAGTGAATCTTGGCGACCTCACAGCCCGTAGATTACTGCTGTATACTTTCTATTTACCAAGTGTTGAGTTTCTCACAGCTCTCCGGACATATCTCCAACCATCATCTGGGTTATCTTAAAACTACAAGTTTCTCTTAACGAACTGGAACGGCGGCGCGCGACCCACAGCGCCATGGCGGACGTCGACTGTTGCGCATGCGCCGTGACCTCTGCTGACCTTCGAGGAATGGCCGTGACGATAACAAAGTGGAAGGATCTTATCAATACTTGAGTTTTCTTAACTACCTCTACAGCAAGCGACTTGTGGAGTATTGAACAATGAATTAATGCAGCAACTTATAATATAGGTAGAAGAATATATATTAAGAATCCAGGCAGAGAGACAAAGAAGACAATCTGAACACAGCCAAAGAATAAGACCAAGATGGCGTCGATGATCAAGATAAAGGGACTGTGTGTAGCTAGATATGAAAACGCCGAGCATTGAGAGATAAGGAAAATCATCAATGATAGAAAGAACTAGAAACAGGCTCTTGTTTGAAGCTTTAATAACAGCAAAGGGTGGACGTATTACAGAAGTTAAGTGTATAATAATTTAGACAAAAGCAGCATTTCACAAGATGAAGATGTGGTTAGCGTGCCGAATGGATAATAGAGGTCGTTCTTAAACATCCGGTGTACTGATGCCGAGATGACGGGTTCAACCCCCACACCGGTCAGTTGGATTAAAATGTTGACTTCTCTTCCTTGATTTTGGAACATAAATTAAAAGTGCCTCTGAAGTCATTACGAAAAACATCAACACAACATCATTATCAAAAACATAAGCAACATCATTAACAAAAACACCAACATCATTAACAACAACATCATCTACATTATTTAAAAAACAGCAAAACCAACATCATTACCACAAACATCACCACAACATTATTACCAAAAACATCAACACCAACATCGCTAACAAAAACAGCAACAGTCATCTATCGCCGCCCTATAACACGTTCCACTTCTGCCATCTCCATTAGGCATCAAAATGCGCAAAAATCTGGACACTCTAAATCACACAAACTCCCTGATGAAATCCCTTCGCACCGTGTTAGTTAAACAGTGGTTCTCTACACATCAAACAGACTCCGGCCCCCCTCGCGTCACCTCATCATCGTCCCCCAACTTGGTTGGTCTGAGCACACAACTTGAAGTCTGCGGGCCATATTTATTAACAGGCGCAATGTTGTGTTTGAATTGTTCTTACAAGGCGCGTGGCGATTTTCTCCCCGTGGTTATACAATAAACGCTGCCATACAAGATAAACAGAAGCGCTGTTTCCCCGTTGTTTGTTTACTGAGTTGTCTCCTGCCGTGGTTCAGACAAAAACTACTGATTCTTTTAAAGTTGATTGTTGCTTCCCTGTTTTATGGGAGAAACAGGTAGGGATATTGCGTCCATGCTATCCTGGCAAATTGGGGTGTGTGTGTGTGTGCGCGTGTGTGCGTCTGTCTGCCTGCATGTCTGTCTGTGTCTTTCTCTCTCTCTCTCTCTCTCTCTCTCTCTCTCTCTCTCTCTCTCTCTCTCTCGCTTTCTCTCTCTCTCTTCCCTATTTCTCCCAACACATTCTCCAACCAGTCTGCTTACCTGGTTATGTACCTACCTACCTACCTACCTATCTACCTACCTACATCCATACCTATCTACCTACCTACCTACATACCTACCTTCCTACTTACCTAACTACCTAACAACAACTTACCTATGTGCATGTCTGCTTACCTATCTACCAACATGTCAATCTACATATCTACCAAATAACCTACCTACCTACCTGCCTACCTACCTATCTACCTACTTGCCTACCAATGTGTCGATCTATTTGTTTGATCATTCTTTCTGTTTATTAGTGTCTATGCCATTCAGTGGCAGAGTGGCCAGGGTGTCAACCTTCCGGATGGCAAGTGAGCTCTTGGGCCCCGGGTGAAGTGGACCCCGTTAACCATTAATGTATTTTCAGTATCTTGGTCGCCTGGCAACCAATATTGTTAAATCCAGTCCGCCACTTCTGCCTTTCTATAATCTTATCCGCCTGCCTGTCTGTTTATTTATCCACCTCTCTGTCTATCAGTCCTGACTGTTTATTTATTTGTCTGTCTGTCTGCTGGTCTGGGAATATTCATGTGTATCTCTATGCGTCTGTCTAACAGTTCGTCCGGTCGTATATTTATGAACCCAAAGGGTAGTAACTCGCATACATTATGCTGTTGGAGTTCCGTCGCCTGTTGCCAGAGGTAACAAAACGAATGCCCTAAATCTGTTAAGACTAATACTGTCACAGAGTGACACCAGTAAACCAGCTACCTATACCCCCACCCCACTTCCCCTCTACGCCGCCCCTGGTGAACGCATGCGCCCCTTCATCCAGCGCCTAACGGGTGCTCCGGGCCTGCTACCTCAGTCGCGGTGACGTGCAGGTACGCACGTGAAAAATGGCACAGCGCACAGATTCGTACAATCTGGCAATTCGCACCATCCGATAAACCAGGCACTCACCAACAGCACGTGCGAGACTGCAACCAGGCAGACATTATTTACAAACCTGTGACAGCCATCTTAAGTCTATGGGAAGTCAGAGGGGCGGAGAGAAGCTCTTAAAAAACCCCTTGCATCGTAAACTGAAACCGAAACGAAAGATGGACGAGCTAGGTGTCATGGCAGACGAGATCTGTTCCCGAGAACGGGAGTTAAAAAAAAGAAAAACTGGCATTTTTAATACTTGCCTGGTAGTACCTCTAATCAACCCTTCTTTAGCATCTAACAAGATGGCTTCCAACCTCGTGGTTGTTTCCAGTTCCTCCCTGTCACCTCTCTTGTTTTTCAACACTTAAAACTAATCTCTTGCCAGATTTTGTCACAGCGTTGTTAAATGATAAGAATCGTGTAAACTAGGGCGGACGTTTTGACATTCAGTGACCAGTGCCCTTTCCAGAGATATCTCTGAAAGTATGAGAAATAAATGCACAAATCAGCACCCACATGAGGCCGGGAGAAGAAGCAGATACCAATTGCAAGATCATGGCCCGCGCTCTCATTGCCATTCTTTCACGTGTACATTAATCACTCTATCTCTTACTCACCTATAATCACTCACTCATTTAGTGACGTTTCCTTGCCTTAGAATTTTCGTTTACTAAATCACTCATTCTCACTTTCTTTCTAATTCTCATCAATTCAGTCATTCGTTGTGATTAATTTGAATGCATTCTTTCAGTTGTCCTCACTCATCGTCAATCATATATTAATTTAACTTACGCAGGCAATCTTTCCTTCATTGACTCATACCCTACCTCATTAAATATTTTATTCAAACCCTCACTCACTCACTCACTCACTCACTCACCAGACCATTCACTCACTTGTCCATCGCTCACTCGTCCGTCACTCACTCACCAGACCACTCACTAACGCATTCAGTCACTCATTAACTCGAAGAATCCCTTAGCTTAACATTGGACCACTCCCGAACTAACTAAAACGCTCATACACTTACTTACTTACTATAGGGTGTATTTTTAATGACTGGGCAGTTTTTGAAAATATTGCCGTTCCAAGTTTTGTATTTATCTTTTATGTTGCGTGAACTCCACAGAGGGCAAATACACAACTTGGAACGGCAATATTTTCAAAAACGGCACAGTCATTAAAAATACACCATGTAGCTCTATCAGTTGCCTACTCTCCCAGGTTCTCTCCACAGTATCCCTCTCTCTATCGCTAGCCTCATTGTTATTCACTCACTTTTACTCTAACTCTCATACCATGCCACTCAATTCCTCGCTAATTCACTCTTTTGATCTTTTATTCAGTCGCGAACAGACTCACTCTGTCTCTCGTTGACAATTTCAATCAATCACTGTCTTTTCTCCTTCTCTAAATCATTCTCTTCACTTTCTTTTCTCCTCTCATTCATCTCTCTTTTCATCCTTCTCATCCATAATTTTTTTTCTATTCAGTTACTCGCTCTCTTTCCTCCGCCGCTCGCTCTTTTCTCCTTCTCTCACGCAGTCTTTCTTCTCCTGCTCTCGCCCTATCTATCTTTTTCTTCTCCCGCCTAATCTGTCTTCTCCTTCTATCAGCCAATCTTTCTTCTGCTTCTCCCCCTAATCTATCTTCCTCTCTCACCCATCTTTCTTCTGCTTCTCTCCCAATCTATCTTTTCTCTCACTCAATCTTTCTTCTGCTTCTCTCGTCCTATCTATCTTGTCCTTCTCTCGCCCAATCTATCTTCGCCTTCCCTCACTCCGTCTTCTATTTTTCTAACGAATTCTTTCTTCTTCCGTCATTAGCTCTCTACAGCTTCTCTCAGTCGCTCAATTTTCCCCTTCTTGCTTTGTCTTTCCCCGTCAACTCTCTCTCTCTCTCTCTCTCTCTCTCTCTCTCTCTCTCTCTCTCTCTCTCTCTCTCTCTCTCTCTCCTTCTCTCATCCATGCTCTCTTTTCCTTCTCTCACCCACTCTCTCTTCTCCTTTTCTCACTTGCTCTTCTCCTTCTCTCACTTACTAACTCTCTCTCTCTCTCGCTCATGTTCTTCAATTTCTTGCACACTCTGTAATTTCTCTTTCTCTCCCTCACAACTTCGTCACGTTCTCTCACCGACTCTCTCTTCCCTATGTCTCACTAACATGTTACTCCCATGCTCCACTGACAGTGCACACACACATACCTAGTTTGACATAGCGGAGCACTCATCCATGCTCGTACCGGATGTTATAAGCAGACAACGTGTCCGCTTCTGATGTCTGCCATGTTCAGCCAGCATATTTCCCAAGTCACATCCTGGACGAACACGGCCAATCACGCATGCGCGGATGTCAGCACGACGCATCAGTGACCTTGCACGAGAAAATCACAGACAAGAAACCAGTGTCGGAGTCAGTGACTCGTGACACAGACATACTTTTGCGTCAATGACGCGTCGCCTGTGGACACATAACACCGCGAGTGGCGTAACATCACAGGCTCGGCCTGTAGCCGACACTCTGGGATATGTGTAGAGTGCTAGATACTTCACTCGTTTGATGCTTATATGTATGTTGTGAGGTCACGCGTTTCCCTTCTCTTGGAAAAATCTTTGAAACTATACATGCAGTGCAAGATCTCAGTTTACGACGTGATGTGATCACTTCCTTTCAACTCTACTTACGAAATCACGGTTGATGCGGGAAAATGTTATGGTCTAAGACACTATAGCAGACAAATAAATAGACTCCGCTTTTCAAGAGTCATGAAGAAGTAAGTCTTCTTGTTTGTTTCTTTGGTTTAGACAAGTTCGTCGACCCAGTTCATCCAACTTACAAGTCAGTTTGTCCGAGTTGAGTATACATTTGCGCCAGTTTGATTTCCTCTATCTACCTGTGTGCTAGATTTTCACCCCTAACACGTTTGCCATGGCTTCTTTCTGACGGCCTACACATTGCAACTCGCAATTGCCGTCGGATTTTTAATATACGCAGCTGATATTTGTAACCTCCGTGTCTTCTCCTCCTCCCTCCCACCCCCCCCCCCCCCCCCCCCCCACTCCTGGTCTTATCTGACAGATCTAGGTTTCAAAGTACACTAACAAACAGTGGTGTGACGCAAACAAAGCGATACGTCTGGGCTTAGAACGCAAGCTAAACCACCCGCTCCGACCAAAATAAAAAAAAAAGTTAGTTGCATATCCTTTACAGGATGTTGCAGTCAACCCCAGCATTTTTTGGCTGTTCGTGATTCCTGGGCAAGTTTACTTTCAGACTGAGGGGAAGAGAGGCAGAGGCAGACCAAGAGAAATGATGCTGAATGGATTGAGACGGTGGCATGGAAGAATATCAGCAACCGAGTTGATCCAGAAAACCAAAGACCGAGATCTGTGGAGAGCCATGAACGCCTACGCCATCTGGCAGGGCACTTGATGATGATGATGATGATGATGAGTTTGCCATGGCTTTCTGAACGACTTGCACCCATTCCATTTCATTAAAAAAAAAACATAAGGCGGTCTGCTGCCAAATCGCCCACATCTGTGTTTCGAACGCAGTATGCGGGATTACCAACTGCGTCAGTGACCTCTTCGCCACGGAGGGAGACGTAAATTAGGTACAGAGACATCACTATACTGGAGCTAGAAACAGACCCAGAGACTCGACCCGCTGCCTCCTGTATTTATGTAAGTCTTTCGGTACCATGCAGTTGCTAACTGACAGTAAACGCTCCCTTTTGCCTAACAGGTTAATATATCAGACTTTTAACTCTTTACGTCCCAAATAACGTGCTAAACAGGTTAATATATCAGACTTTTAACTCTTTACGTCCCAAATAACGTGCCAAATGTGACCGTACTTCTTGCATTATTACAGAACACACTAGAGATATCTGGCCACTTGTTTGTTCTATACAAGGTGTGTGTTATATATTATATGTACCGGCTATGCTGGCCTTAAGAGTCACAGCCAACAATTGAACAATAGCAACGTTTAGAGAAAAGTGATGCGACAGACACTGTGTGGAAAAAGCATTTCTCAACAGTGTATGAGGGAGGGGGTGTGGGGAGAGAGGGTGAGAGAGAGAGAAAGAGAGAGAGAGAGAGAGAGAGAGAGAGAGAGAGAGAGAGAGAGAGAGAGAGAGAGAGAGAGAGGGGGGGGGCGGGGGATCAAGAGGTACGACTTGTCAAGAACACAGAAGATATAAAATCTTGAAGATATGTTATCCCTGCCACTGGGACATGACGATAATCGCGAGGCATGACATCACCGGAGCGCTCCACACACACACACAAACACACACACACACACACACACACACACACACAATGGAGACTTCCACTTTGGGGTGAAGTGAGTAGTGAGTTCTTTATTGTGTGTTTATACTTCACCTCGACACGGCAAGGTAAAAGAAGAACATCATGAGATGAGATGAGATGAGATGAGATATATTTAATTTCCCCGTAGAATTCCTAGAGTCTAACGACGAGTGCAGGACAATTCCCGAAACCTCACTTGGTTGAATTGCTCCTTGGGACTATACAAGGTAGCATATTCATAACATAGGAAACAAAACAGTCATAGTGTTTTCCTCAACTATTAAGTTAGATGTGTTTTGGGCCAGTCTGCGTTACGGCGGCCCAACAGGGAAGCACAAACAAAGTGAAAAAATGAATTATGCTTAAGCTGGCTCAATTAAAACACATAATCACAAGTACTGTCCGAAGGTCTGCTATTCCTATGGTAATTTCAAATTAAACACGAACTCTTTCTATTTGGATAAAACCTGCGGGAACTGCCTAATTGCGAACCGCTCTCTATACGTGAGCAAGCGTTTATTGTTTACTAAAATATTATTCATTTATTCGTTTAATATGATATATAACTGTGCAATATGCACCTGGTAAGATGCAGTAAACTATGGCAGGCAACAAATCGTGCAACATATTGGTTGTGGCTTTGGGGACCGGACGTGGCTTGCTAGGATTGAACTGGGTATAGTGCATTTGTAGTGTTTTGTGGCAAACTACGCAACCCAAAGTGACATTCAGTATATCGAGGGTGTATCTGCGGACACACAGCCGCGAAAGCCACGTGGCTGATGTTCTCGGACAGCACGGATGAGATTAGCCATTGAAGCGTTTATAGATGACATTTGGAGAGCTTTGATGACACGCAGATGACAGGATGAGCGCTGCCATAAGGGCTCCAGCTGGCGAAGCCTCGTGCAGTGTTGCTGTTTCTTCTACTACCCTCTACTGCGAGGGAGGGAGGGAGGGGAGGAGGATACCTGGGCTCCCTCCTCACATCACGTGACAGCGATTAGAGGCATGTGGTTGTGCTAGAAGATGTTGTTTAAAGAGACGTTGGCGGAGGAGTTGTTGGTAGGCGGGGGTCTGTGAGGGGTCGCTAAGTGCAGAAGTTGGTAAATCGGTTCAGAGATATTCCGCATCTTTCTCATTGTTTTGTACGCTACAGCCAATGTTCGTCATGAACTATACGTGAATGTCGGTTCGCATATAGTCCTCATCTATTTCCTAGTAGTGTACCCCTACAGCCAATATTCGTCAAGAAGTATACATGTAAGTTAAACTGATTAGGAGAAATTAGACGTAGACAGTCAAAATTTTTGGTCACGTTACGATAAGAAATAAATTGGAGAACTTGGTGACAACTGGCAAGATCGATGGGAAGAGAACAAGGGGAGGACAGAGAAGTAAATACCTGGATGGCTTGGCCACGTGGCATGGTCGAGACAAGAATACTGAGCTGATCCACGACTCTAGGTGATCGAGTGAGATGGCAAAACATGACCGCCCAAGCTTACCAGCATGGCACATGATGATGATGTTACATGTAAGTCAGTTCGCATATAATCCTTATTTTTCTTCTTGTTTTGTACCCCACAGCCAGTGTTCTCCCATATAACACATAAAATAGTCAGCTACAGACTTAGATAACAGATAACACATAAAATAGTCGCATACAGAATAGACAATAAATAATACATAAACTAGTCGCGAACATAATAGACAATAGATAACACATAAAACTGATATATACAAAATAGACAATAGATAACACATAAAACTGATATATACAAAATAGACAATAGATAACACATACAACTGATATATACAGAATAGACAATAGATAATACATAAAATAGTCGCGAACAGAATAGACAATTCTATTATCACATAAAACTGATATATACAGAATAGACAATAGATAACACATACAATTCTCGTGTACAAAATAGACAATAGATAACACATAAAAAAGTTGCGTACAGCATTTTAAGAAAAGTTAGTTGCATACCGTTTACAGGATGTCGCCGTCAACCCCAGCATGTTTTGCCTGTTTGTGATCTGTTGGCAAGTTTACGTTCAGTAGCGCGCACAGAATAGACAATATGAAATACGAACAAACAGTTAGGTCTATGTAGCTCCTGCGAAAAGAGGAGATATACTAAACACAAACACATTGTAAATACCTTACAGCAGACTCCATGAAGGTAAACATAAATCAATACATAATTTAAAAAAAAAATAAATAATAAGTACTCTAGAACACAACAAACGACGTTTCGATGATATAAATCTTCATCAGGGACGGGACAACACAAACAGATCTAAACTAAAAACATAAAATTGTAAAATCATATTAAAACACAAATCTTTCGTTGTCATGAAGTACTATAGTCAATAGATAACATATAAACTAGATGCGTACACACTAGACAATAGATAACACATAAAATTGTCGCGTACACACTAGACAACAGGGTTAACTTGTCACGCTAGCTTAGTATATAGACAAGACTGGTAATTAAGCTTGTGGTCATTTGTGAGGGCCTATTTGTAAAGTCCATACATTCCACTGAAAAACATGAAATCTGAGCGTCCACTCCAACGACCTTCCATTCAGATATAGCTTCCTGATAGGACGAGAACATCTCATCATACGCCCTGGAATGAATAGAACATGAACTTTCTAGATGATTCCAATTGTCCGTCCATCAAAGTCCACAACCTCGACATGTCATCTCTTATCTCCCCTGTGTCCAGTTTTGCTCATTTATCTCCCTTACATTCGCAGAATTTCCCCTTGTCCAGAGATCGACCCCTCTGATCCCGACCCACAGTTTGGACCCTATCATAATCGGATTAGATAAACGTCCCGGATTGGCCCGGGACACCAACAACTAAGGACCGTGTCAGGAAAACATCAACTCAAGCCCAAGTGTTAATTTATTGATAATGACCTTGAAGGGTAGGCAGGCAGGGGAGGTGACAATCCGGGTTTTATTTCTGGCACACGAGTAAGGAGTTGATCGGGCGAAGGACAAGCATTAAAAAAAAAAAGGAAAATTGTGATAACTATTCAAGGAGGATTCCCTGCACACCAGTGGTTCTCACATTACGAGTTCTGTACTATAGTTGCACAAATAAACACACATAGTATTATTTGGCGCTCACAGAAGGAGAAGAAGGAAGTAGAGACTAGAAGACGCACTTTTTTTTTTTAAATTCGCATATCCTTTTACAAGACTTAGCTGTCAACAGCAGCATCTTTCAGCTGTCTGTTGATCTCTTGGCAAGATTACGCTCAGTAGTTTGCCATTGCTTTCTGAGCGGCCGGCTCAGTTATCCCGCAAATCACCAGCGGGGGTCGAACCGCTGCCAGCTCTCGCCCGCTACGAGACTGCGTGATAAACGGGATTACGGAGAAAGTGTTGTAACTCCTCGGCCAGAGAGACCGGCAGAAGATGAACTAGACAACATAAAATTTGAAAGCTATAATAGTTACCAACCGGGATCGAACCTGTCGCCTCCAAATGACGACGTCGCCCCGCTGCAGGAACAAGTGTACTTCGACGCACGACCAACTAGACACTCCATCACTGGCCATTTGGAGGCGACAGGTTCGATCCCGGTCGGTAACTATAGCTTTCACATTTTATGTTGTCTAGTGTCTCTTCTAGTCTCTACTTCCTTCTTCTCCTTCTGTGAGCGCCAAATAATACTATGTGGGTTTATTGATTTCTTGTGTTTACATGTACTATAGTTGCTTCAGCTACGACGACAAATTAAATAAATGGGTTGGATTACTGTAAAGTTAGTTCCTTGCAGCAAACTACCGAGCGTAATCTTGCCAAGAAATCAGCAATCAACTGAAAGATACTGATGTTGACAGCAATGTCCTGAAAAGGATATGCGGAAAAAAAAAATGTTCGTTGCATATGCTTTACAGGACGTAGCAGTCAACCCCAGCATTTGTAGGTTGTTTGAGATTCCTTGGCAAGTTTACGTTCAGTAGTTTACCACTGCTGTTACTGTTGGTGCTGCTACGATTACTACCACTATTACTACTCCTGATTCTGCAGCTATTGTTGCTGTTGCAACAACAACAACAACTACTACTACTACTACTACTACTACTACTACTACTACTACTACTACTACTACTACTACTACTACTACTAAAACTACTACTACTACTACTACTACTACTTTTACTACTACTACTACTGCTGCTGCTACTACTACTACTACTAATAATAATAATACTGTTGTTACCTCCACCATTGCCACCACCACCAATACAACCACCACCATTACTACTACCATCACTGCCATCACCACTACCACCACCATCACCACTACCACTACCACCTCCACCCCTACCATCAACTCTACTATTGCTTAATTAAAAACCCCTAGAATGATTTCGTATTGTACAGAACTGCCGTGGTTCAACATGGTTGGATTGAGGGACCAACTTCGTGGAAACATGTGCCCAGGGCCGCCATGTCACAGACTGAGAAACACTGACAGTAAGCGCCAACTGTCACTGACGCATAGTTTGAGAAGCCAGAGTCCAGTGTTTATTTGAGAAGCCAACGTCCAGAGTTTAGGTTATGGTAGCTTGATCCAACAAAATCGTTGTGTTAGTAAGGATTAAAGTCACTGTCCACCATTTTGTCCTTTCTGCTGAGGGCAGGATCATTACAGGATTATAGGATTATCGGATTGTGGCTGATGAAACAAAAAACTGCCAGGAACGCGAAGTTGCGGGAATTGGGACAAGACAAATGTTGATCAAGATTAATGAACAGCTCGCGGAGTCCACGTTGAAGAATCGCCTGTGTTCCCCTCATAAACGATGGTTGTAGCAGTACAACAGAGACGACTCTTCCTCCTCCCCCATCATCATCATCATCATCAGCATTATCATCATCATTATCATCATCATCACGCAGCTGACCCTTCACAGAACGTTCACACCCTCACAGTCCCGACATAGAACCGGTCTATATATGATGCTATTCATGTCACATTCCCACAGTTCTGACATAGCACCTGTCTATATATGATGCTATTCATGTCACATCCTCACAGTCCCGACATAGAACCGGTCTATACATGATGCTATTCATGTCACATTCTCACAGTCCTAAGATAGAATCGGTCTAGGCATAATGCTATTCATGTCACATTCTCACAGTCCCGACATAGAACCGGTCTATATATGATGCTATTCATGTCACATTCTCACAGTCCCGACATAGAACTGGTCTATATATGATGCTATTCATGTCACATTCTCACAGTCCCGACATAGAACCGGTCTATATATGATGCTATTCATGTCACATTCTCACAGTCCCGACATAGAACCGGTCTATATATGATGCTATTCATGTCACATTCTCACAGTCCCGACATAGAACCGGTCTATGCATGATGCTAACCATGTCACATTCCCACAGTCCCGACTTATAATCGGTCTAGGCACAATGTCATTCATGTCACATTCTCACAGTCCCTATTTAGAATTGTTCTTTGAATTATGCCTTCCGTATCACATTCTCACAGTCCCTATTTAAAACAGATCTTTGAATTAGACCTTCTGTGTCACATTGTGACAGTCCCCACTAAGAACCATTCTATGAACTATCCTCCCTGTCACATTCTCACAGTCGCGAAAAGAGCCGACCTACCAACGATGCCCTGCATGTCACACAGATGCCTGTAAAAGACTTCCAAATCTGATATTCTTCAATTAGAACAGGCACAATGAACCAGCTATGAGAAAATCGACTTCAAAAGACGCCTCCAATGAAATAAAGATTGCACAATTCAAATGAGTTGTAACACGGCTAGACACTCCAGAGAAGAGTTCGTGAAAAACAAAAAAAGGTTTAAAATCTCAGGGCGGCCACGTGTTTTTAAAGTTCTGCCTGGCTTCCCATAATTCCCGAAGGTTCTGGAACTTGATACACCTCATCCTTGGCAAGTTCCGGAAGTGCGAGAGTTCTTTAGGCTATTTTCACGACAGGTGCATGGGCGGCCGACTATTTTCACAATGGTCGTCAAAACAGTGGATGCGGTAAAGAGAAGGTTCAAATATTTAATCTTGTGGTTTGTTCTCTTAATCTATTAGCGAAAGTGCCGGGCGGGGGCGGAGAAGCCTGGTGGTGTAGGGTAATTAGTCTTGACTGACGGCCGTGACACATAACCTTACCACAAGGTCATTAGGGACTGCCATAAAATCTGGGAGGTTGGCTGTTAAGGTGAGGTAGCAATACACAGCAAGCTAGTGTGTGAGGAGGATAAGTGTGTGGTGTTGGGTCAGATCTGGGAGAAGGGTAAATGTGTGGGAGGAGGGTAAGTGTGTGGGAGGAGGGTAAGTGAGTGGTGTTGGGTCAGATCTGGGAGGAGGGTAAGTGTGTGGTGTTGGGTCAAGTCTGGGAGGAGGGTAAATGTGTGGTGTTGGGTCAGATCTGGGAGGAGGGTAAATGTGTGGTGTTGGGTCAGATCTGGGAGGAGGGTAAATGTGTGGTGTTGGGTCAGATCTGGGAGGAGGGTAAATGTGTGGGAGGAGGATAAGTGTGGTGTTGGGTCAGGTCTGGGAGGAGGGTAAGTGTGTGGGAGGAGGGTAAGTGTGTGGGAGGAGGGTAAGTGAGTGGTGTTGGGTCAGGTCTGGGAGGAGGGTAAGTGTGTGGGAGGAGGGTAAGTGTGTGGGAGGAGGGTAAGTGTGTGGGAGGAGGGTAAGTGTGTGGGAGGAGGGTAAGTGTGTGGTGTTGGGTCAGGTCTGGGAGGAGGGTAAGTGTGTGGGAGTATGTTAAGTGTGTAGGAGGAGGGTAAGTGTGTGGTGTTGGGTCAGGTCTCAGAGTGAGAGGAGAGTAAGTGTGTGTGAGGACGGTAAGTGTGTAGTGTTAGGTCAGGTCTGCGAGGAGGGTAAGTGTGTGGGAAGAGGGGAAGTGTGTGGGAGGAGGGTAAGTGTGTGGTGTTGGGTCAGGTCTGGGAGGAGGGTAAGTGTGTGGGAGTATGTTAAGTGTGTAGGAGGAGGGTAAGTGTGTGGTGTTGGGTCAGGTCTCAGAGTGAGAGGAGAGTAAGTGTGTGTGAGGACGGTAAGTGTGTAGTGTTAGGTCAGGTCTGCGAGGAGGGTAAGTGTGTGGGAAGAGGGGAAGTGTGTGGGAGGAGGGTAAGTGTGTGATGTTGGATCAGTTGTTTGAGAAATGTAAGTCCACCCGTCCGTCCCACCCTTCCTCAGTTCATCCATCCATCCATCCATCCGAATATCCATCCATCCGAATATCCGTCCGTCCGTCTGTATGTCTGTCTGTCTGTCTGTCTTTCTGGGTATGTAGGAAGGTATATGAGTGGGTAGGTAGGTAAGTAACTGAGTGGCTGTGTAGATAAATGGCTTGGGAGTCACATAGGTAGGTGGGCGGGAAGGTAGACAGGTATGTCGTTAGTACGTCGGTTGGTAGGTTGGTGTTCATGTTTAGTAAGCAGGTGCATAGGTATGGTAGGTGGGGTAGGCAGGTTAGTAGAGAGGTAGGTGGTTAGGTAGGTGGGTGGGTAAGCAGGTAGGTAGGTAGGTAGATGGATAGGTAAGCACTGAGCAGAAATGGTGAGCGGCAGGTAGGTCGGTGAATGGGTGTGGGGTTAAGTTTGGTAGTTAGATGGGTAGGTAGGGAGGTGGATTTGATAAGTAGCTAGTATGTATACAGATAGGTAGGCAGGTATGTAGGTAGACGGATAGGCGTGTGGGTAGGTTAAGCAGACAGGCAGCGATAGACATATACATAAATTCAGGAACATATACCAGACATGTGAACAGGTAAAGGCACGCATACAGATATAGTACAGACAAATAGACAGACTAGACTGAGATGCAAATATGGACAGTACAGACAAATAGACTGACTGGACCGAAACGTATACATAGTACAAATAAACAGACAAGACTAGACATTGAGAGGCCACATACAAACAGCACATAGATACCTTATAAAGATATTACCGGCATATATATATATATATATATATATATATATATATATATATATATATATATATATATATATATATATATATATATATATATTCGAACGTCTAGTTTACAAAAGAAACTGCTTCTAATCGTATTTACAGCTATAGTCAGATTTGTATTGTGGTTCACTAGTCAATGAATCTTAAATGGGTGTGTGTAAAGTCTCTCTACACTTTGTATGTAGAACAAATTTGAAAAATAAAGTGCATGACGTCATCGAAACCATGTGCTAAACATTCATTAAATTAGTTACAGTAGTCACTGCAATGGTCTAACGCTGTTTTGGGGAAGCTGGAAAGTACCAAAGAAGTATTCATTCTAACAGATGTTGGAAATGTCCACCACGGGCTTCAAGACATGACTGTGCACGTCTCTTCATATTCTGTGAACAACCATTCGTGTGTACAGACCGTCATTTTGAAACACTTGTTCAACCAAAAAAAATTTCTTCCATTCTCTTTGGAGTGTAAAAGCTTACCCCAACAGAAGGCAGACATTCGCTGCATGTTGCTTCACGGTGGAATGTGGAGCACATATGTTGATGACATCATGTACTTCCTTTTTCACATTTCTTCTACATACAAAGTGTAGTGAGACTTTACAAACACTCGGTAGAAAGTGACTAAACAGACAGACATAAACACATGTGGATTAAACAAGCATATACATACATAAAACAGAGGAATACATTGACAAATTGACGAGAGAATGAGAAGCAGGTAGACAGACAGACATTCGCACTGTTTCATAATGATGGATAAACCCGACAACAACAGACAAGCAGAGCTAGGTCGCTTTTTTCTTACAATGTCTAGCAAACAGGATACCGCGGACAGCCATATTTCTATCACCACGCACTGCTGGTCGGCGTCGTATCCATGCCAACCATCAACCAATCACAAACCCGGGGACTATTCAGTGCGGTCTTTGACACAACCGATATGTCTGCCACTTCCGCAGATCTCAATTTCCGTGTCAGTTATCTTTCTTTCCAATTCCTCCCCCAACTTCTCTTGTCCGGGTTCTTTTTCCTTTCCCTCTTCCCAGCTTCTTTGGCCCAGTCTCCTCTTGCCTCCATCCCTCACAAATCCTCTTCTAAACAGTTTGGGAGGTGAGTGATGCGCGGAATGTAGGGTCGAAGCGGTAGAAAAATGTGAGCGACTGGCAATGTGTTCTCGCGAATACTCCATCAGAGCTCCAGTGCTGTCAGTACTGGTACAGCTGCGACAGACAGGTATGTAGGCCGTGAGTTTGTATCGCTTTAGACTTCTGGCGGCGTGTCTCTCGATTCTGAAGACTTTACGAAAGTCCAGTTCCGAAGTATCCAGGGGAGTGGAGGGAGGGAGGGCATTGTAAGGTCACTGCATGGTGAACATCATCGAATTATATTATCGAAAAAAAAATGGAATCATCATCACTATTTGTATCATAAAGATTTGTTTCTATTCCCACTCTTCCATATCCGCCTCCTCCTCCCTATCAACATTATCTTCTTCTTCATCATTTTCTTTTCCCACCTTTTCTTATACCCCTTCTTCTTCTACTGTTCCTCGTTTTCGTTTTCCTCTTCTTCTCCCCTTCCTCCTCGTGTTCCCCTCACCCTGCCTTCAACTTCACACCAACACCACCCAAAACATAATAATCATCAACCTTATCATCTCAGCCATCGTCATCATGATTATTACCATCTCATCATTATCACAGTAATGGACCTTGTCGTCGCAGTCACCACCATCATTCTAATAATCATCATCGTCTTATCATTGATGATAATGATGCTGACTGCACACGCAACCCTACACCTTTTGTCATTACTTCCGTAGTTTACATGTTAAATAAGAATGCTCTCCCCTTTATCGACGCCATCTTGACTAGGAAGAACATACTCTCGCACCGTTGTCCTTGAGTGATTTACAGCCAGTGGCGCGATCGCATCACCAGGAGGCCAGGGGAGGCCGTGACAGATCTCGAGGAGATGCTATCTGCAGTGGAAAGCAACAAGAACTCTGCAGACAGACGCAACGGCAGAACATGACTGACAAGCAGAAATACACGCTACTCGCTGACAGCCAGAACATGGCAAGTGCTAGCCCAGCAGACGAGAAGCTGATTGCGGATCTGTGGGAGTCTGACTGTCCCCGGGGTGGCCTTATTCCCTGGTAGGGAATAGCTGAGGGAGCTCCACGTGGAGCACGTGCTCTGGCAAGTACGATAATAAATATCACCAGATAGCACTGTGGCTACAGGACAAGGATCATTTGTTCTCTAGATGTTTGTTTCTTGTTATTTATGTTTCCCTCAATCGCCTTGAACTCAAGCTTAATCCACATACGAGGTACTATTTCCAGTGCACTGGGCTGATTTTTGCGTGTGGATTAGCTTTTCCTATTACCAGTGTCCCTCGCCATCAGGCAAACCAATTGCGACTTCGAAGGTACTTGTAATTTACCTCCTCAAGTCAAGGACGGGCAGTCAACATCGTGGTTCGAATGACTGGTGTAGGGGTTGAACCCGCTACGTCGACATCAGCACACCGGAGGTGTAAGAGCAAGCGGTCTTATCCATTCAGCCATGCTTACCTCCATTTCCAGATACCGTTTGTTTCATTTAGAAAACTGTGGTAGATGTCCGCACGATAACATGAGTGCATATTTTAATCAATATCTAAAGTAGGTTTTGAAATAATGTTAGAATAGTATAAGGAAAGTATTCTATCATCATCATCATCATCATCATCATCATCATCATCATCATCATCATCATCATCATCATCGTCATCATCATCATCATCATCATCATCATCATCATCATCATCATCATCATCGTCGTCGTCGTCTACATCGTCGTCGTCATCATCATCATCATCTTCGTCATCATCATCATCCTCATCCTCATCATCATCATCGTCATCATCATCGTCGTCATCATCATCATCATCATCATCGTCATCATCATCGTCGTCGTCGTCTACATCGTCGTCGTCATCATCATCATCCTCATCATCCTCATCATCATCATCATCATCATCATCATCATTATCATCATCATCATCATTATCATCAACAATTAGGAAGTTCTTTTGAGAACGTTATTCTCAACACAATCGGTCGAAACGCCTCTCGATCGGTCTCCAGTTCTGCTGCCTCACTATTTGTTCCTGTTCAGGGTGTTTCTACCGTCCAGTATCACCACCATGTCGGTCGATGGCAGCCTCTTCGTCCAGAAAGTATACCCTTAAATACTATTCTTTCTCTCACTGCGGCGTTTGATGAGGGTCAAAGAATGTCGGTCTCCGAGACACAATGTTATTTATGAGTCAGTTTTCCTTCCATGTTCAGATCTTGTGGAATGTCAGTGTTTTCCTTCCTCTTGATCCATCGTTCGTTCATTCAGTCACTAGTCTGTCCTTTGCAGAACCTCGCTCCCATAACTATCGTCCGGAAACCTTCTCGGTCATAAGCAAGATGTCCCGCGTCCGATACACCCATCTGGAGATCATCTGCCACATCCTGCATCCATCTTCTCTTTGGCCTTCCTCTTCTTCTTATCCCGGACATATACTCCTCCATGAATGGTTTCTCCAAATTTTTATGACGTTTCAAGTGATCAAAATATTTCAATTTTCTTTGTTTTATAGTCTTTAATAGCCAACCTTCTTCAACATTCAGCTCTTGCCGTGTGGATGCACTAGTTCTTTTATGTATCCAAGATATTCTTAGAACTCGTCTATAACACTTATATTCAAAGGCATTTATGCGCTGTTCAGCTTGTTTAGTAAGTGTCTAGGTCTCACAGGCGTATGTTGCAACGGGAAAGATGCATGCTCTTACAAATCTATTTTTAAAATTTTTATTTATTTATTTATTTATTTATTTTTGGCAGTCTATCTGTCCCACTACACATTTTATTCAGTTGTTTTAGTCTTTGAAGAGCAATACATATTCATCTTTTAATTTCTTTCATTGTGTCACCATTGTTGGTAATTAATGACCCAAGATATTCAAAATTTTCCACCACCTCCAATTTTCCTCATTAACATATATTCTTTCTCCTATGTTAGTTTTATCTATCTATATGCACTATGTTTGTTTTTGCTCCACCTAAGTAAGCTTGGCGTGTGTGATATTGTCCGCATAACTCATCTTATGTTAGGATATAAGTTGTTATTTTCACTATTCTTTTGGGTTGAGGTTATTAGATCTTCTATACCATTATGTGATGTTGATAGTAATACTGGGCAATTGAATGTAAAACAAAATATTTTACAACATTTAAGTTTAAAAGCTCTCTGGCCGAGGGGTTACACCACTTTCTCCGTAATCCCGTTTATCACGCAGAGTCTCGTAGCGGGCGAGAACTGGGAGCGGTTCGTCCCCCGCTAGTGATTTGCGGGGTAACTGAGCCGGCCGCTCATAAAGCAGTGGCAAACTACTAAGCACAATCTTGCCAAGAAATCAACAGACAGCTGAAAGATGCTGCTGTTGACAGCGATGTCCTGTAAAATGATATGCGAATTAAAAAAAAAAAAAGTTTGAAAGTCTAAATGTTCATCTTGAGATTAAGTGTGTAGTTTTGGATCATTTATGTGAGAAGGGTGTGTGTGTGTGTGGTGTTGGATTCGTTCTAAGAGGAGAGTACTGAACGTGTACACTTGCTTCTCTGCCCTGCCTAAAACCTGCCCGTAAATCTCGTAACTCATACTCTTAATTTCATTCCTCGTCATGATGATTCGTTCGCTGGAGAACTCTGCTAGCATAACTTATTACGGCGGCAGTAAACCCCATTGGTACGCAATGAAAAAGTAGTTATCTGTTACCACAATCAGTCAACTGGCTGTTGTCACGGACGCGATATAGTTGTCAAGGATACTGGTCGTCAAGACCAACATAAAAATGGCGGGTGTTTCTGACGTGCACACCTGAGCACCGCGCGCAGTGTACGGGAAAACCCCGTGAGATGCGAAAACCGTCTGTTTACCAACTAGAACACCCAAGATGGCAAAGTTTGTTTATGCTAGGGCAGTGTTTGGAAACTTCTCGATCTCCGCCTGGGTAAATATTTCCAAATCTACGGGAGGCCGGCAACTTCGCTAAAGGTGACGACCTTCATAAAACTAGATTCCTGGTGATTTGGTCATAGCTTGGCTAGTGTACTGTGGTTAGGAGTGACCTGAGCGGTTGGTGTGTTTGGTCCTGCACTAAGGAACGTCTTTTTGAGGCGGGTCTGATTTGTTTACATGATATTTTCCCGTACCTTTGTTTCTTCTTTTATTGCTGTCCTATTATGTTTCCCTCTGTTCGTTTACTCGTGGTTGTTCAGAACATTGGGTTTATAAGACCTTGTAATATTACATTTCTACAGCTTACTGTCGTTTATGACACAGAAAGAAAGGACGAAAGAAATAAAGAGAGAGAAAGAAGAAAGGGAGGAGAGAGAGAGGGAGGGAGAGAGAGAGAGAGAGAGAGAGAGAGAGAGAGAGAGAGAGAGAGAGAGAGAGAGAGAGCAAACAGAAAGCGCGAATACGAGTACAGAAAGACGAAACGTACAAAAAGAAACAGAAACAATGTACAGGCGGGCTTGCAGACAGACAGACCATTATTAAGTGTACACTCAATAGAAAGAAAGACAGGCGGAAATGAAGAAACACATGGTTAAATAAATATGATATAGAGAGGTATAAAGAAATGAAGTAGGAGACAGAAGAAGAAGAAGAAGAAGAAGAAGAAGAAGAAGAAGAGAAAGACAGAGAGGAGAGAGAGCGAGAGAGAGAGAGAGAGAGAGAGAGAGAAAGAGAGAGAGAAAGAGACAGAGAGAGAGAGAGAGAGAGAGAGAGAGAGAGAGAGAGAGAGAGCAGATAGGAACAGAACAAATACAGAAAGACGAAACGTGCAAAATGAAAGACAGGCAGGCAGACGTTCAGGCAGTCAGACCATTATGAAGCGCACAAAAGAAAGAAATAAATAAAGAAAGAAAGAAAGAAAGAAAGAAAGAAAGAAACAAATATTGCTTGGAGACTGAAGAAAGATAGAAAGAAAGAAAGAAACCTTGCTTCTATAAACCTACTCATTCCCCGCTAACCCAGCCACGGACGCCCTGACCAGGAGGAGAGGGGAACATCTAGGGAGTAACCAACACGCCCCCGCACAGACGAGTAGTCCAGATCCCATGTTTTATGTCACGAGCTATGCCCGTGCCAGCCGTTGATTTAAATGACATGTGAAAACGATGATTGGTCCAAGCAAGATGTCACTGCGCTGGCTTTTTATGGACTCTTTCATTCTGGAACATCCCAAATAGTGTCTGCCATTTATTTACCTAGTGACTTGAGGGTTTCTGTAACGTGCGGTTGATTTCTGATGCCGTCGTTGTCGCTTAAGAAGAAGAAGAAGAAGAAGAAGAAGAAGAAGAAGAAGAAGAAGAAGAAGAAGAAGAATGCTTTGCATGGCGGGCGCGTTAATGTCATCGCCTCCTAGGTTGTACAGATAATGTCACGGGCGTGATCGGATGAGGATTCGACGCCCGCATTCGTCATCCGCTAAGAGAGGGAAAGACTGGCCACCTATTCCTCCGTGCATACAGGCCTACTCATAGCACGTTCCCGCCACGGGACTTGTGTGCGTGCGTGCACGTGTGAGTGCGCTCGTGTGTGTGTGTGTGTGTGTGTGTTAGTGGAAGAAAAAGGGGGTGGGGGATATTGTGTTATGTACTAAAAATTCTCTACGTCCGAACGCCCAAACAGACAGTCCCACTTACGTTACATTCATCTGGTTCTGCAGGCATGGGAGGCGACACCTCCGACAGACCCGGGGATGTGATGGACAGGGATGGCTACCCTCATCAAACCCCCAGGCAGAAGAGGGTGCGAACCTCCTTCAAGCACCACCAGCTGCGCACCATGAAATCATACTTTGCCCTCAACCACAACCCTGACGCCAAGGACCTCAAGCAGCTGGCCCAGAAAGACGGGCCTCTCCAAGCGTGTCCTGCAGGTCAGTCTGGCATACATTCATACTGTAATCACGAATGTCATCATCATGATCGTTGTCATCATCACGATCGTTGTCATCATCACGATCGTCGTCGTCGTCATCATCATCATCATCATCGTCGTCATCATCATCATCATTGTCGTCGTCGTCGTCATCATCATCATCATCATCATCATCATCATCATCATTGTCGTCGTCGTCATCATCATCATCATCATCATCATCATCACCATAATCATCATCTTTGTCATCATCATCATCATATTCCTCATAATCATCATCATTATCGGGAGCCGCGGTAGCTCAGTAGCTAACATGTATTCTGTGGGTCTAGAGGTCGTGTTCGAGTCTTCATACAGCGGACGTCCAAAAAACTAGCTCACATGTCGTAGCAGCCTAGGTATCAGAAAATGTGCTGGGAAATAAAGGCTTCCGGCGTAATACTGATCTAAGGGTAGAAGAGGAGAGACTAAGTACCTCTGTAAGGTACCATTGCTTCTCAGGATAGACGACAGGAGATTAAATAAGCATGGAAGATACATCTACCTCTCAGGGTTAAAAAAAAAAAAAAAGAAGAGACTAAACAAGTATGTAAGGTGCCTCTATATGTCCGTGTAGAAAAGAAGAGACTAAACAAGTATTTGGAGTACCTGATTATGTCCGTGTAGAAAAGAAGAGACTAAACGAGTATTTGGAGTACCTGATTATGTCCGTGTAGAAAAGAAGAGACTAAACAAGTATTTGGAGTACCTGATTATGTCCGTGTAGAAAAGAAGAGACTAAAAAAGTATTTGGAGTACCTGATTATGTCCGTATAGAAAAGAAGAGACTAAACAAGTATTTGGAGTACCTGATTATGTCCGTGTAGAAAAGAAGAGACTAAACAAGTATTTGGAGTACCTGATTATGTCCGTGTAGAAAAGGAGAGACTAAACAAGTATTTGGAGTACCTAATTATGTCCGTGTAGAAAAGAAGAGACTAAACGTGTATTTGGAGTACCTGATTATGTCCGTGTAGAAAAGAAGAGACTAAACGAGTATGTAAGGTACATCTATATATCCCGGTAGAAAAGAAGAGACTAAACGAGTATGTAAAGTGCCTCTATATGTCCGTGTAGAAAAGAAGAGACAACAAGTACGTAAGGTACCACTAATATGTCCGTATAGAAAAGAAGAGACTAAACGAGTATTTGGAGTACCTGATTATGTCCGTGTAGAAAAGAAGAGACTAAACAAGTATTTGGAGTACCTGATTATGTCCGTGTAGAAAAGAAGAGACTACTAAACGAGTATGTAAGGTACATCTATATGTCCCGGTAGAAAAGAAGAGACTAAACGAGTATGTAGGGTGCATCTATATGTCCCGGTAGAAAAGAAGAGACTAAACGAGTATGTAAGGTACATCTATATGTCCCGGTAGAAAAGAAGAGACTAAACGAGTATTTGGAGTACCTGATTATGTCCGTGTAGAAAAGAAGAGACTAAACAAGTATTTGGAGTACCTGAGTATGTCCGTATAGAAAAGAAGAGACTAAACGTGTATTTGGAGTACCTGATTATGTCCGTGTAGAAAAGAAGAGACTAAACGAGTATGTAAGGTACATCTATATGTCCCGGTAGAAAAGAAGAGACTAAACGAGTATTTGGAGTACCTGATTATGTCCGTGTAGAAAAGAAGAGGCTAAACGAGTATTTGGAGTACCTCATTATGTCCGTGTAGAAAAGAAGAGTCTAAACGAGTATGTAAGGTACATATGTCTGTATGTCTGGGCAGAAAAGAAGAGACTAAACGAGCAGATATTACACTTCTATATGCCAGGGAAGAAAAGAAGAGACTAAACAAGCAGATATTACACTTCTATATGCCAGGGAAGAAAAGAAGAGACTAAACAAGCAGATATTACACTTCTATATGCCAGGGAAGAAAAGAAGAGACTAAACAAGCAGATATTACACTTCTATATGCCAGGGAAGAAAAGAAGAGACTAAACAAGCAGATATTACACTTCTATATGCCAGGGAAGAAAAGAAGAGACTAAACAAGCAGATATTATACTTCTATATGCCAGGGAAGAAAAGAAGAGACTAAACAAGCTTGTAAGATACCTCTATATGACCGGGTAGCAGAGAAGGGGTTAAGCAAGCCTGTAAGGTTCCTCAAAATCACAGAGTAGAAGAGCAAAGACAAAACATAGCCTCCCAATACCCCAGAGAACTATATTTTTCTGCGGGTCAAGCTGTCATCCGATTTACTGCCGATGACAGAAGGCCAAACACAGGTTCAAACCTCAGCAGACAGCAATCTCTGGCTACCATCGACCCATGTACCAACCCTGGTTGACCATCTGGGAGGTTGCAAGTCACAACCCCGAGGCTAGAGTCATGGCTGGGCGTCAACTGACGTCATAATTACGTGCTTGTCGATGTAATAATAGTAACAGCTCACGTGACAGATTTCCTGACCTAGTTTCACCCTGAATAGAAAGCGGGAGAAGTAGTATGTTAGACTAGGAGGGTAATGTAACAGGAGTTGTATTAAGGACACATGGAGAGGCCCATTTCCCACACATTGAGGTCTGTCAGGTATATGGTGCTAATCCTATATTTTCATAGACCAATGGGATCTGGATGAGTTGTGTGGAAAATATCACACATGCTTCTATTTTATTTTTTTTTTTGCGTATCCCTTACGGGACGTTGCAGTCAACACCAGCATTTCCCAGCTGCTGCTGATGTACTAGGCAAGTGTTACGTTCAGTAGTTTGCCATTGCTTTCTGAACGACCGGCTCCCATACCAGCACGTTATAACACAACGCGAAACGGTCTGTTGCACAAATCGCGCGCAGCTGAGCTTCGAACGCCTGGTACCCGGCTCACGAACCGCGTTCGCAAGCCTTTAGCCATCTTAGATGGAACAAACATAAAGATAATGCATACATATACAACTAATATAGAGACAAAAATATATGTTAATTGGGGGAAATTGGAGGTGGTGGAATACTTCGAATATCTTGGGTCATTAATTACAAACAATGGTGGCACAATAAAAGAAATTAAAAGACGAGTATTTATTGCTCTTCAAAAACTAAAACAACTGAATAAATGGTGGCTTGGGACAGGCAGACCTACAAAAATTAGATTTTTAAGAGAATTCATTTTTTCATGTGACAGATGACCTCCAGATGGGTGTATCGAACGCGGGACATCTTGCTTATTACCGAGAAGTTTCCCGGAAGGTTGTTATGGGAGCGAGGTTCTACAAAAGGCATGCTATTGAATGAATAAATAGTGGAAGATAAACTCTGTGGATCACTGAGTGAACTAAAAAAGGACAGTTAAATTCATGCAAGATACAACATTGCAGTTATAGACATATTTCAAGCGAACGAAAGAAGAAGAAGAAGAAGAAGAAGAAGAAGAAGAAGAAGAAGAAGAAGAAGAAGAAGAAGAAGAAGAAGAAGAAGAAGAAGAAAAAGAATGGATTAATGGTGCACTACTACCGCAGTAGTGCTGATGATGATGATGATGATGATGATGATGATGATGATGATGATGATGATGATGATGATGGTGATGATGATGATGATGATGATGATGATGATGATGATGATGATGATGATGACTGTGATAATAATGATGATTCTTACCTTTCTTATTCTGTTTTTATTTTTTTAATTCTTCATTTTCTATTCCTAGTCATTATTATGCGATTATTTATTATAGGTTATTTACTGTTGCTTATTTATTTATGGTAATGTATTCTTGTATATTTATTATTGTTTAGTTATCTGTCCTTTTTTATTCTTAGTTAGTTATCCTTGCTGATGTATTCTTGGTTAGTTATCCTTGCTTATTTATTCTTGGTCAGTTATCCTTGCTGATTTATTCTTTGTCATGTATCCTTGCTGATTTATCCTTGGTTAGTTATCCTTTTTGATTTATTCTTGGTTAGTTATCCTTGGTGATTTATTCTTGGGTGATTTATCGTTGATGATTTATTCTTGGTTAGTTATCGTTACTGATGTATTCATGGTTCCTTATTCCTGGTAGTTCCTGGCAATTTCTTGATAATTTACACTTAGTTATTTATTTCAGGTTATACTCCCTGGTTGTGTTCTTATTTATTTGTTATGGTCATTTATTCCTGGTTATTACTCGTTCTTTTTTCCCCTCGTTATTTATTCCTGGTTATCACCCTTTGTTATTAGGTACCGGTTATGTGTTCCTGGTGATTTATTCCTGGTTATTTGTTCCTGGTTATTTTTTCCTGGTTATTTATTCATGGTTAACACTCTTTGTTATGTTTTCCTGGTAATTTATTCCTGGTTATTTATTTCTGGTTATTGTTTCCTGGTTAACACTCTTTGTTGTGTGTTCCTGGTTATACGTTATGTGGTGGTGTGTGGGTGTGGGATGTGTGGGTGTGGGATGTGTGGGTGGGGGATATGTGTGTGTGGTGTGTGGGTGGGGAATATTGTGTGGGTAAGGGATGTGTTTGGTGTGTGGGTGGGGGATATGTGTGTGGTGGGGGATGTGGTTTAGGGTATGTGTTGGTGGTGGGGTGTGTGTGAGTGAATTTGGGATGTATAGGTGGGTAGGGAGATGTGTGTGTGTGTGTGTGTGGGTATGGAGATGTGTGTTGGTGGGGATGTGTGTGTATGGGTTGGGGATATGTGAGTGGATAATGGATGTGTGGATGGGTGCTAGATGTGTGTGTTGATGGAGGATGTGTGTGTGGATGGGAAATGTGTGGTCGAGTATGGTTGGGGGATGAGTGGTTGGGGGTGTGGGTGGGTGGGTAGAGGATGTGTGGGTGGGGGATAAGTGTGTCGGTTAGGATGTGCTTGTGGGTAGGCGCGAGATGTGTGGGTGGGTGGGGGATGTTTGTATGGGTGGGTGAGTATGTGTGGGTTTGGGGAACGGGTGGATGCAGCGTGTGTGTGTGTGTGTGTGGGTGGGGGGATGTTTGTGGGAGGGGATGGGTCGGTTGGTGGGGTATGTATGTGTCCCTGGGTGTGTGTGGGTGGGTGGGGTGTGTGTGGGTGGGTGGGAGATGTGCCTCATAACATGGTAATGTGCATTGTTTATGTTTACAACATTCATTTGACAATGCTTTTTCCTACAGATGAACGAAAGATGAGTGATTGGAAGGGCCGAATGTAAGACGGGCCTGCGTGCCCAAATTGTGACCCTTTTAAAATAAAGTTGAACTGAATTGAATTGAATTCCTGGTTATTTATTCCTAGTTAATTATTTCTGGTTATCACTCTTTGTTATATGTCCCTGGTTATTTATTCCTGGTTAACACTCTTTTTTATGTGTTCCTGGTCATTTATTTCTGGTTATTTATTCATATTTATCACTCTTTGTTATTTGTTCCTGGTTATTTATTCCTGGTTATTTATATCCATCCTCAGGTGTGGTTCCAGAATGCGCGCGCCAAGTATCGACGGAACCTTCTCAAGCAACAAGACTCGGAGGGCAGCGGGGCCAAATCAGGCCAAGGTCAAGACCACATTCAAGGATCACCATCAGGTCAGGACAAGGAGGCCAAGGACACGAACTCTATCCCTGACCTCAACGCTGGCTCGCCGGCGCTCTCCGACATTAGTTCCACACCTTCTCTCAGCGACATCCACTCCTCCACCATGGATACCGACCACAACAGCAGCAGCAACAACAGCATTTCCGACCTCTTCACCAGCACCATCGCCACCATCAACTGACCACACCCGCAAGTGTTCATTGACTGTAGGCGGGGCGATCATGACGCTGAGTAGACCTCGCCCCGACCAGCCAGACTGACACCTAAACACAGGGAAATGGAATAAACGGGGATTCCTTAAGTTCACCACGGGGAATATGGTGACGTCATGTTGCAGGCACTGCTTGGCATTCATAGAAATTGATAGGAAAACAGTAGATAGCAGAGGGCGTATCAGACAACTTAAAAGTGAAACTCGTTAGACACTTAGAAGCAGAAAACTTACACTGTATGATGCCGTCTTGGCGTTGCTGAATGATCAAGGTGTTCGTTGAAACTCGACCTCTTAGATTCGTGGTTTAAGATCAGTCTTTCACTTAGATGTCAAAACAGGCTAAGTCTATTCATCTTGGTCCCATCATTATTGCAGTCAATCATTAAGCTTGGTGCCATCATTATGTCAGTCTATCATTCTTCTTGGTGCCATCATTATGTCAGCCTATCATTTTTATTGGTGCCATCATTATGTCAATCTATCATTCTTCCTGGTGACATCATTATGTCAGTCTATCATTCACCTTGATTCCGTCATTATCTAAGTCAATAATTCACCTTGTTGAAGTATCTCAGTCTATCATTCACTTTGGTGCCATCATTATCTCAGTCTATCATTCACTTTGGTGCCATCATTATCTCAGTCTATGGTTCACATTGGTGTCATCTTTATCTTAGTTAATCATTCAACATGGTGCCATCATTATCTCAGTCTATCATTCACTTTGGTGCCATCATTATCTCAATCTATCATTCACTGTGGTGCCATCATTATCTCAATCTATCATTCACTGTGGTGCCATCATTATCTCAGTCTATCATTCACTGTGGTTTCATTATCATAGTCTATCATTCATTTTGGTGCCATCATTATCTCAATCTATCATTCATTTTGGTGCCATCATTATCTCAATCTATCATTCACTGTGGTGCCATCATTATCTCAATCTATCATTCACTGTGGTGCCATCATTATCTCAGTCTATCATTCACTTTGGTGCCATCATTATCTCAATCTATCATTCACTGTGGTGCCATCATTATCTCAATCTATCATTCACTGTGGTGCCATCATTATCTCATTCTATCATTCACTTTGGTGCCATCATTATCTCAATCTATCATTCACTGTGGTGCCATCATTATCTCAATCTATCATTCACTGTGGTGCCATCATTATCTCAGTCTATCATTCACTTTGGTGCCATCATTATCTCAGTCTATCATTCACTTTGGTGCCATCATTATCTCAATCTATCATTCACTTTGGTGCCATCATTATCTCAGTCTATCATTCACTGTGGTGCCATCATTATCTCAGTCTATCATTCACTTTGCTGCCATCATTATCTCAGTCTATAATTCACTTTGGTGCCATCATTATCTCAGTCTATCATTCACTTTGGTGCCATCATTATCTCAGTCTATCATTCACTTTGGTGCCATCATTATGTCAATCTATCATTCACTTTGGTACCATCATTATGTCAATCTATCATTCACTGTGGTGCCATCATTATCTCAATCTATCATTCACTTTAGTGCCATCATTATCTCAGTCTATCATTCACTTTGGTGCCATCATTATCTCAATCTATCATTCACTTTGGTGCCATCATTATCTCAATGTATCATTCACTGTGGTGCCATCATTATCTCAATCTATCATTCACTTTGGTGCCATCATTATCTCAATCTATCATTCACTGTGGTGCCATCATTATCTCAATCTATCATTCACTGTGGTGCCATCATTATCTCAGTCTATCATTCACTGTGGTTTCATTATCATAGTCTATCATTCATTTTGGTGCCATCATTATCTCAATCTATCATTCATTTTGGTGCCATCATTATCTCAATCTATCATTCACTGTGGTGCCATCATTATCTCAATCTATCATTCACTGTGGTGCCATCATTATCTCAGTCTATCATTCACTTTGGTGCCATCATTATCTCAATCTATCATTCACTGTGGTGCCATCATTATCTCAATCTATCATTCACTGTGGTGCCATCATTATCTCATTCTATCATTCACTTTGGTGCCATCATTATCTCAATCTATCATTCACTGTGGTGCCATCATTATCTCAATCTATCATTCACTGTGGTGCCATCATTATCTCAGTCTATCATTCACTTTGGTGCCATCATTATCTCAGTCTATCATTCACTTTGGTGCCATCATTATCTCAATCTATCATTCACTTTGGTGCCATCATTATCTCAGTCTATCATTCACTGTGGTGCCATCATTATCTCAGTCTATCATTCACTTTGCTGCCATCATTATCTCAGTCTATAATTCACTTTGGTGCCATCATTATCTCAGTCTATCATTCACTTTGGTGCCATCATTATCTCAGTCTATCATTCACTTTGGTGCCATCATTATGTCAATCTATCATTCACTTTGGTACCATCATTATGTCAATCTATCATTCACTGTGGTGCCATCATTATCTCAATCTATCATTCACTTTAGTGCCATCATTATCTCAGTCTATCATTCACTTTGGTGCCATCATTATCTCAATCTATCATTCACTTTGGTGCCATCATTATCTCAATCTATCATTCACTGTGGTGCCATCATTATCTCAATCTATCATTCACTTTAGTGCCATCATTATCTCAGTCTATCATTCACTTTGGTGCCATCATTATCTCAATCTATCATTCACTGTGGTGCCATCATTATCTCAATCTATCATTCACTTTGGTGCCATCATTATCTCAATCTATCATTCACTTTGGTGCCATCATTATCTCAGTCTATCATTCACTTTGGTGCCATCATTATCTCAGTCTATGGTTCACATTGGTGTCATCTTTATCTTAGTTAATCATTCAACATGGTGCCATCATTATCTCAGTCTATCATTCACTTTGGTGCCATCATTATCTCAATCTATCATTCACTGTGGTGCCATCATTATCTCAATCTATCATTCACTTTGGTGCCATCATTATCTCAATCTATCATTCACTTTGGTGCCATGATTATCTCAGTCTATGGTTCACATTGGTGTCATCTTTATCTTAGTTAATCATTCAACATGGTGCCATCATTAGCTCAGATTATCATTCAAATTTGTGCCATAATTAGCTGTCTATCATGCATCTTGGTGCCATCATTAGTTCAGACTAACATTAAACTTGGTGCCATAATTAGCTGTGTCTATCATTCATCTTGGTGTCATCATCAGCTCAATCTATCACTCATCTTAGGTACATTATTAGCTCAGTCTATCATTCACCTGAACTAGCTATTATTCAGACCGAGAAAATTAGTCTTCAGACATTTCTATAAGAGTAGAGATCTCAGATTTCTCTATGTTACGTTATTACTATACCCTTGTAATCTATGAATGCCAATTAATACTAAACTCAACTAAAAACCTTAAAGTGCACGAGTGACATATGGACAATGTTTACACGTCACATGTCCTTCACCCGTCCTTGAACTGTGACACGGAAGTAGTACACCTCACACGTTTCCTATCCTCTGTGGTGGACTATGTGCTATAATTGATGTGGCATCCACCCTTTGTGTGCTATGTTGCCAATGACAATGTGCTATATTTGAGTATTCCGTGCTATATTGTCGATGACTCTGTGCTATATTGTCAATGTTTCCGTGCTATGTTGTGCAAATTTCCGTCTATATTGTGAAATTTACACTTGTGTAGACACTCATCAGTCGCTACTAGCACTACTGCCAAAGCTGTTGTCCTTGTCGTCGTCGTCGTTGTCACCACCACCACCATCATCATCATCATCATCATCATCATCATCATCATCATCATCATCATCATCATCATCATCATCATATCCATCAATAATATCCTAATTAACAGCTTCATCCTTTCCCACCACTGAGATATCATTACCACCATTTTTATGTCATCATCATCATCATCATCATCATCATCATCATCATCATCATTATCATCATCTCATTATCACCACCACCACTTAATCATCATCATCATCATTATCATCATCATTTTATTCGCTATTGTCAAATATCACCATCAACCCACTTCAATCGGTCCGGTCAAGCCATTTCACCCCACCCCTGTCATAAAAATCACCCTAGGTCATTTAAAGTCACCCACTTAATAATGTCACCTTTGTAATTAATTATTTATTTCTTTGTGTGGCCAGATAACACGATCCATGGACGTGGAATCTACACGTGATTTGTAACCATACAAATTACTGCCATTTGTCATACAAATTAACTGGCTAACTGTAATTAAATTACTGATCCATTGTTCTCAAATAACTGTGTTAGTTCTTATATACTTCTCTGTTCATGCTCGTCAAATTAGTGTGCTGATTTTCATTAGTTTTACTGTTTTTAAAAATGTTTCTCAGATTCACTGCCAAACAAAAATAAAATAGGGCTGGACCAAACAAAATGTAAGTTTGACCAAACAAACAGTAGGTTTTGACCAGACAAACATGGAGGGCGGCAGATGGGAAGTAGGCGTATCACAGTTATGACTTAAAAGTTATTAACATGTTAGCAGACATGTTGCATTATATATGAAATTAAAGGAGGTTGCATAGGAAACTTACTGTATTAATATTTTAATTAAGACAATATTTCGCAATGACAACATTTCGGCGATATATAAGCCCATGGCAGATACAGAAAATTGCTTAAGACGATTAATCATCCCATGGCACTTAATCAGTTATAAGCAACATGATCGACTTCATTGCACCTGGTTTTACCTCATCTGACTTGGTCACTCTAGAAAAAACTGTGAGCCGCCCGCCCAAAGCATCGCACAAAGCAGGGACTCAACCCCTTGACATATTTCGCTCTATCTTGTCACGTGAATACTATAGAGCGGCTGGTCGAGTGGTTAAGAATGCCGTGTTCTCCTTGGGGAGACCCGGGTTCGAATCTCCGGTAAGGTGTGGATTTTGTTTTGTGGGGGACAAAAAGAAAACCCTAACCTGCACAGTTCGCGGAGACTGCACTAGCCAGGCGGTCTTAATTCCCCAGGCTTACCCCTACCAGACCTGAGGCCCTGAACCTAACTGTCCCGTATACCTGGGCTCGTGAGCATTAAAGAGAAAAAACACAACATGATATAGAAAAATGTTAGTTACATACAAGCAAGTGGTTAGAATAAAATGTAACTTGGAGACATTGTAGAAAATAGGTTTACCTTTCATCTAGCGCCAATATTCCACCTTTGTGTGCCAATCCAGTCTGATTAAACCAAAGTATCGATCACCTGTTGGACTGTGAAAAGCCTAGACCTGCTTCATTTTCTTGTTGAAGTGCTTGGTTCATCAGCCGCTCATTTCATTGTGAATTTTCAGAATTTTTTCTTGTTAAACCACACAAATTCAATTTAAACACATGAGGGTAGACATTTGCAATGGCTAACCATGAGGTTTTACCAAGATTGGTTGGTTATTTTTAGTTGTGACGCATTTTATTCATGTACTAGGCAAAGTACCGAAAATTAGGTACAGCGGTATAGCAGCAGATTCTGAAATTACCAAACAATCGGTACAGCGGTCTGGTAGGGTTAAGACTCCCCTGTCCTATATCGGAAGGTACTATAGGCAGTAAGTAGAAGAGAAAGCGTGAATCATATTTTGGCAGATATATATATAACACAGACTGCCAATGATAATGTTGGAATGTGGCGCATTAGTTATAACCATGGTGTAGCATAGGTGGGAGCGCAAGCGCAATTGAAATACCACTACTTTTATCGTTTCTTACTTATTCAGTGTAGAGATTTGTTCGCAGCAGACGAGCATAATCTCCGGCGGGCCTATTCTCGCTGGTCGCGAGATCCGCACAGTGGAAGTATGGGAGATTTGCTTGCAAACAGACAGGAAATATCTCCTGCGGTAGCTATGGCGGGCCTATTCCCGCTGGTCGCGGGGACCGCTATAAGTCAGGCGGGGAGTCTGACGATAGTGCACGCTTTCCACAGGTCCGGACACTTGTGATGACAGATGTGCGCGCCCTCATGGTCCGGGCACGTACAAGGCCCTCACCTGTGGGACATGGCTGAACGCCTCTAAGCCGGGTCCCTTGGGTGTCAGGGTCTGGCCATAACTCGCCACCGGCTCGTGGTGGTGAGGTCTCGGTGGATTGACGCTGAGCCGCCAGCGTCTGCAGCCTACCTTGTGCCAGACGTATTGGTTACCCATTCCTCTGGAATACACAAGACTAGGCCGAGGGAGGGATCATGTCGTTTGGGCATCACATGATCTCTGAAGCTCTGCCCAGACATTGTGTTGGAATATTGGCCACATTCCACTCACATACTTTGGTCTGTCAAGACTGCAAGGTGTCTACTATAATCGAAGAGCCACGGTGAAGTCTTTCTGTTTGCATAACACAGATAGCTAATTGCGGAGGCATCGGAGTATTTCAATAACCGTTTAAGGTTTGTCGAATACAATATACTGTGCTTTGTTGAGAGATGGCTGAGGTTGGACTTCTATAGCCTGTCGATTATACTGGCTTTCCTCAAGATTGGTTAACTTTCTGTCTGTCTGTCTGTCTTTCTGCCAGCCAGCCAGTCAGTCAGCCAGCCAGTCAGTCAGTCAGTCAGTCAGTCAGTCAGTCTGTCTGTCTGTCTGTCTGTCTGTCTGTCTGTCTGTCTTACTTTCCGGATTGTTTAATTGTATACATCAATATGACACTGTGGAGCATCACCTCCATGATTGTCCTGGTCTTGTGGGTATATTGAAATAGCTACTTCCCCCAAAAGTCAGAAAAAAAGTAGGACTTCATGTGAAATAACACATGAGTTGATGAATACTTGCATGTATCACTACATGGAACAACAAAACAATAGATGAACACTTGCATGTATCACTACATGGAACAACACAGCAATAGATGAACACTTGCATGTATCACTACATGGAACAACACAACAATAGATGATCACTTGCATGTATCACTACATAGAACAACACAACAACAGATGAACACTTGCATGTATCACTACATGGAACAACACAACAACAGATGAACACTTGCATGTATCACTACATGGAACAACACAATAGATGAACACTTGCATGTATCACTACATGGAACAACACAGCAATAGACGAACACTTGCATGTATCACTACATGGAACAACACAACAGATGAACACTTGTATATATCACTAAAAGGTATAGGTCCAAGATGCGAACAACAACAACAACAACAACACTCATGGACATTTAATTATTCGCCTAAAGTGTTCAAAGTTATGTACTAAACCAATGATTGTTTAATATTCAAATGGTTATTCAAAACGTCGCAGAAGTAACATATGTGAGCACACAATTTCAAAGACAAAGGTAACCAAACTCATAAAGTAGGTCAATGCCTGTTAGTGGGAGCATCTACAACTAGACTCGTAGACTGAACTCAAGAAAACATCTTTCATCATCATCACGTGCCATGCCGTTCTGCATGGTCGGTCATGTGTCGCCATCTCACACCATCTCTTACTCCCTCTTCTCTTCACCCTTCTCTCTCTCTCTCTCTCTCTCTCTCTCTCTCTCTCTCTCTCTCTCTCTCTCTCTCTCTCTCTCTTCTCCCCTCTCTTTCTCTCTCCTTCCCATTCCCTCTTCTCTCTCTTTTCTCCTCCTCTCTTCTTTCGCTACCTTCTCTCTCTTCTCCCTCCACCCTTCTCTTTCTCCTCTCCCCACTCTCTTCTCTCAATCTTCTCCTTCCCCTCCCTTCTCTCTCTTCTCCACTCCCTTCTCTCTTTTCTCTCCCTTCCCTTCTCTCTCGCTCTTCCCCTCCCCCTCTCCCCTCCTTTCTCCCCCCCCCCCCTCTCTCTCTCTGTTCTCCCCTCCCTTCTCTCACTTCTACCCCCACCCCGAAACATGTTCTTGACAGATTAAATCAACCCACCAATAACAAGTTGTCGAGAGAGAGAGAGAGAGAGAGAGAGAGAGAGAGAGAGAGAGAGAGAGAGAGAGAGAGAGAGAGAGTGGATTGGTCGAGTTGCCAGTCACAGATTAGCCTCTCTCCGAGCATTGAACTGAAGTCTATTTATCGGATTCAACCCCTACACCTAGTGCGTTCCCCTGATGGCGAGGGACACGGGTGATAGGGAAAGCTAATCCACAAGCGCCGGCTTCGTGGCTTAGAGGTTATGACTTTTCTCCGTAATCTCGTATACTCTCGTCGGTAACGTGATGACGGTGAGAATTAGCAGTGGTTCGAATCGCGGTGGTAACTTACGGGGTATGTGAGCCGGCCGCTCAGAAAGCAATGGCAAACTACTGAGCGTAATCTTGCCAAGAAATCAACATACAACTGAAAGATACTGGTGTTGACAGCGATGTTCTGTAAAGGATATGCAAAAAAAAAACAAAAAACATTCCACGATCAAAAATCAGCCAAGTGCATTTGTATGGGATACGCTTGAGCTCAATCCGAGTGAACAAAAGACAAACAAATTGGAGAGTTATTCATATTTACCTGAACAGTTCTGAATATATTTATAGCTATCCATTGAGGATCTCACTGACATCTCTTCGGACGTGTGCTTACCAGTGCATTCTTCTAATGGTACATCTGGATATCTCATTTGACAGCTGATTTCATACAACCATCTGCCATGATACAAAATACGGAATATTAGAGTTAACACAAGAAACAACAGAGGTTAAAGAGGTAAACACAAATAGCCAGAGTAAATACTCAAAGCGCCAGTAAAACAGGAATCGAATATCGATAATGACAAGCGTGGAGCAGGAAGCACAGAGATTAGCGATCGGGAGGACACGGGCGAACGTTCACGGGATAACACACAACGTGAGACGTTGGCCAACCTTGGCTTGTGTTATTCGGGCACAGGTAGCTGATGTGTCAACACCTCATGTCTACAAACGAAGATTAACCATCTGAGGCAAGTAGTCGAATGTAACTATCTTTAATGAAGTGTTGAGTTTCAACGAAGAAAGACTCCAACGTTGACAGGTAGTCACAAGTTCTATTGGATGACTAAAGTGTATGTAAATGAGATGCAAACGCGAACCAAGCCATGTTGTTAACCGCCAGCGGGATGTGTTATGTGTCCGGACATTCGTATCAAGAAAGACAGTAAGTAGTCACCTTCAATATTATATAGATATACGTATTTACGAGGACAAATGGTTGAGACCATGACGCCAGGTGCGACACAAATGAGGACACCCTGAGACTGTCTGTAGTCCGACAACTGGCGACGACACGTATGGAATGGGACAGAACTTGGTCGGTACACAGGAGCTGTGCACTGGGATGTAATAATTAAAATTTGTTGTGCTCTGAGACGAGTGTTGTTCAATGCCTTTGTCTACTATGAGGTATGCCACTAAGAGTGTGCCTATTATTGATCTTCCGACATCGAGCCTTCACTAACCCTACCAACACCATGGCACCATCTCAACCACGACGTCCGTGGATATTCACTTATAAAGTCTAGTTTACACCAACCGCGACAGCCACCTGTAGGTACCACTGCCCGCGTGCAGACCATGTACCATCTTGCTATAAAGATGTTATGTTATTTTGTGTGACCAAACTGTTCTTCTCCCCTCCATGTCTCTTCATGTCCTGGGCTCATCCTTGTCTATAGCTGTTGAGTTGAGTTGAGCTAAGAACTGACATCACTGCACTCAGGACATTTCCATACCCGCTCCGTCCCCTCGTTCAACAGCTAGCGAAGAGTCATAATACTAATCATTCCCACCGCTATCTTATTCAAAGTTCTCCTTGTCTTCCCTCTCAGTTTTGAGATTCTTCCAGAACCTCTGCCGATCCCTCGCAATATCATTCTTTCCACATACGGATTCTCAATCTGTTCCCCCGCCTTCTCCACCTGGTCCCACAGGTGCTCGACCACCTCTCCCTTGTCCATTGGTTATCTTCAACCAAGAGGTGCCTTCCATGCCAGCCTATCAGCTTCCCCCCCCCCCCCCCCCCCACTCCCTTATGGCCAGGGGAAAAATTCCTTGCTGTTCTCACAATCCGTGGCCTCTGAAACTAGGATAGCCTTTCCACACGAAACATTCTTTTCTCCACCTTACTAAGCACTCCCTGTGTCCGCAATGAATGCAGTGTGTGTTGCAGTGGTCTCCTCTCACCAATGGAATTCCGCTGTTACTATTTACACCTCAATTCTCATGCTTGAGGTCATAGTCTCATATGCCAGACTCTCCTTTTTCAAGCAACGTCCATTAGCCTTCGCGGTGACACCCCAACCACTACGTCTGTTTCTATAGCCGCTACTACACAGTTTTTCCACTTCTTACAGCTCATGTCTTGTAGTGTTTGTGTCCACAGCCCCCTCTGTCCCTTGTACCGCCAATCATTTCTGACACTGATATCCCTCCTTGCCATTCTGCGAAACGGTCCAGTATCTTCTCTCTTGATCCCCCCTCCCCCTCCAATTGTCCCCTTGTCGCGACGTAGTCCAGCGTTCCTCATCTCATGTCATGCCAAACATAATGTGGACTGTCTTCTTCTGATGCATGTAACCAGTTCTCTTTGCGAGTTTGAACTTCTTTCAAGGTGTCTAACATTACTCTTGTCTTTCTATTCACCCCCGTTGTTCTCATAATTCTTCTATGCAACTACATCCCAACAGTTTCCACATAGTTCCTCACTTGCCAGCTAACAGCATAATAGGGCATCGACTATATGTTCCTGCACTTTCCGCGACTGTGGAAGCACCCCAGGCGCTCCCAAAGTGTCACCTCGCTGAACGATAATGACCTGACCCGTCTGTCAATGTGTCCAATGACAAGTCTAGCTACCCTCAGTTGTGCACGCTGTGAGTTCGAATGATCGATACGAACGTGTTGATGGATGTGTGGCTTGTCACTTGATTGGCCGGTCATGCTAGAACGGTAGATTATCATATGTGTTTGAGAGTTAAATAAAACGTGTGCTCACACTATACGTGTGTTATATTCACATTATTATAATTTTGTTTGGTTTCCTATTGCTTGCTTGAACTCAAGCGTTGTCCATACATGTGTTACTACTTCTTGTGCACTGATGTGGACATACAGGCAGATATACAAGCAAGAGGAACGACAGACAGAAATGATACAGGCAAACACACAGACAGATTGACACACAGAGTGACGGGCGTGCGGGTGGGAAGACAAGCAGGTTGGAGCCGGAGGACAGGCAGACGGGCCGACGATAGACAGACATATAAGCACAGAGACAGACAAAGACTGAGAGACGCACAGACCTGCAGGTATTATGTAGACAGACAGACAGACAGACAGACAGACAGACAGACAGACAGACATGTAGGCACTACGACTCACAGACAGATATAAAATGACAAAAACATAGAGAGAGACGGACAGAGGGACAGACAAGAAGCAGACAGACAGGGAGACAGGACATGCAGACATAGACTGAAATACGGTCGGACACCCAGGCACAGAGACAGACAGAGAGAGCGAGTCAGACATGCAAACAGAAAAGCAGAGAGCTAAAGAGAGAGACAGATAGGCGGACAAGCAGACAGGCAGACTGACATGGGGAAAGGCAGAAAGATCGTCGGAGGCACTGACGGAAGAATTGACAGGCAGACTGGAAGCCAAAGGAACAGAGATAGACAGAGCGAGACACCGAGCCAGACATACACAGACAGACAATTAAGAGTCAAAAAGGTGGTAGAAAAGAATCCATGGATTTATTCTCGCGGGAATGCACGTAAGTAGTCTAAGCCACACTTCTCATCTTCTTCGTCTACTTCTATTTCTTCTTCAATTTTTTCTTCCTCCTAGTCATCCATCCTCCTTCTTCATCTTCAATTCCCCATCCTTCTCGGTTTTTTTTTACCTCCTCCTCCGACTCCTCGTCCTCCTTTTTCATTTCTTTTTCGCCGTATTCAACCAGTCACTCCTCTTCTTGTATCAAGAAGAGATAAGATAATAAATGAAGAAATCAGGACTAAAGTGGGGGTTAAAGCTGCTCTAGATTTTATTAGAAAGCAGCAAGTCAAATGGTTTTGCCATGCAAGTAGGTTACCAGTCAACAGCATACCACAACAAGCAATGATGTACAGACCAGATGGAAACAGAGGAAGAGGCCGACCACGTAAACGTTGGACGGAGGGAATAACAGAATCCATGGGAATGTCGATATACGAAGCCCATAACCGGGCACTCTCACGAAGTTTATACTTCACCTCGACACCGCAAGGTACAAGAGGAACATGATGAGATGAGATGAGACTCCTCTTCTTTTCTTCCCCCCTTCTTCTTCTTCTGCTGCTTCTGTTTGATCCCCTCACAGACCACAAGCTCTGAACCACCCCATGCCAACCCCTGTTGTCATAACCGCCTCCTGTACTTGCTTCCACGTGCTTCAGCCATCCATTATTCTTCTAAGGGAAGAGCCTCCTTTCATCTTTGCTTGCTGATTTATATTTGTTTTCCAGTCTGAAGATGTGTTCATGTGTTACTGCATTTTGCAGCTAATCTCTCTCTCTCTCTCTCTCTCTCTCTCTCTCTCTCTCTCTCTCTCTCTCTCTCTCTCTCTCTCTCTCTCTCTCTCTTGTACATTAGTTATAATTCTGTAATCTAATTCACCACCCTCTACCTCTTTCTCCCCTTCTCGTTCTCTGTCTACCTGTTTGTCTATCTCTCCGCCTGTCCCACGATCGATCGACCTGTCTGCCTGGTTGCATGCCTCTCTCTCTCTCTCTCTCTCTCTCTCTCTCTCTCTCTCTCTCTCTCTCTCTCTCTCTCTCCCTCTCTTTCTATTCCGCTTCTTACCTGTCATTTTTTGGCTCGTATCCATGTCTGTCTATCTACCTACCTGTCTACTTACCTGTCTACCTACTTGCCTGCATGTCTGTCTGTTTATCTATCTGCCTGTATGTCTGGCTTACCCGCCCTCTCTCTCTATTCCTCCACTTACCTATCTTTGTTCGGCTCGCTTCTCTCTCTCTCTGTCTCTCTCTCTGTCTCTCCCTCCCTCTCTCTTTCTCCCCCCCCCCCCCCCCAATCCATCTCTCAGTGTTTTACTCACTATCCCTTTCATTTCTCCATCTTTCTTTCACCGACCCTCCTCTCCGCTATCAAACTCACGCCCCTCTCTGTCCCTCGTTCTTTCACCCAGTGCCATCCTCCCTCGTGCCGGAAGTCCCTGACACGTGCCAGACGCAGGGAGATGAATGAGTCTTGTACCGGAGAGCGGATAGCAGCTCTACTCACCGCCTCGCCGCGGAAAACAAGCAAATCAAAGCAGGCAAACTAACACAAACTAAGCAAAAATTACCACGAAATAAAACAAGCACGTAAGACCAGACAACGTAATACAAACACAGTATAAGTAGCAAGGTGAAACAAGCAAATCACAAAACATGAAATGGTGCGGGCAAAACATTACAAGTGCAGTGAAGGTAAAAACAAAAAAAAAGTGCAGGAAATTCCAACAGGAACAACGGTATTTTAAATATGTGCATTTTTGTTGGGGATGCGGTGGTTTAGATGCTAATGCACTTCCCTAATAACAGAGTGGTTGAGGTTCAATCACCAGCAGCGGCAGGATCCTCTTTTCCGACCTGCCCGGCTCTGGGGTCGACAATAATGTGTTCCGGAGCCTTTTCTGTGCCATTAGTAGCACCAGTACCAGAAGTCTTTAAAAAATAAAAAGTCCCTTGAAAGTCGACAAGGTCGAATTCATTGCACCGGGTTTTATCCCATATTGCTCGATCTTTTTCCGCAGCGCGGAGAGCGTCGCACCAAGCACGAACTACGTAGCTCTAGCGACGACCCACATGAGTCTCCGAAAAATTTAACTCGTGAACCCAAGGACGCGGCCCGAAATCGAACCCACAACCTTCGGAGCCCTAGTCAAACGGCTTGACCACTTCGCCACAGAGACTACCACCAGTACTCCCAGCACCATCAATGCTACCAGTACCATCAGTACTACCAGTAACATCAGTACTACCAGTACCATCAGTACCACCAGTACCATCAGTACCACCAGTACCATCAGTACTACCAGTACCACCAGTATCATCAGTACTACCAGTACCATCAGTACTACCAGTACCATCAGTACTACCAGTAACATCAGCATCACCAGTACCATCAGTACAATCAGTACTACCAGTACCATCAGTACTACCAGTACCATCAGTACTACCAGTACCATCAGTACTACCAGTACCATCAGTACTACCAGTACCACCAGTACTACCAGTACCATCAGTACTACCAGTACCATCAGTAACATCAGTACTACCAATACCATCAGTACTACCAGTAACATCAGTACTACCAGTAACATCAGTGCTACCAGTACCACCAGTACTACCAGTAACATCAGTACTACCAGTAACATCAGTACTACCAGTACCATCAGTACTACCAGTAACATCAGTACTACCAGTAACATCAGTACTACCAGTAACATCAGTACTACCGGTACTATCAGTACCATCACTACCACCAGTACCATCAGTACTACCGGTACTATCAGTACCATCACTACCACCAGTACCATCAGTACTTCCGGTACTATCAGTACCATCACTACCACCAGTACCATCAGTACTACCAGTAACATCAGTACTACCGGTACTATCAGTACCATCACTACCACCAGTACCATCAGTACTACCAGTAACATCAGTACTACCGGTACCATCAGTACCATCACTACCACCAGTACCATCAGTACTACCAGTAACATCAGTACTACCGGTACTATCAGTACCATCACTACCACCAGTACCATCAGTACTACCGGTACTAAAGTACCATCACTACCACCAGTACCATCAGTACTACCGGTACTATCAGTACCATCACTACCACCAGTACTACCGGTACTATCAGTACCATCACTACCACCAGTACCATCAGTATTACCGGTACTATCAGTATTATGACTATTTTCGGTACTGACAGTAACATCAGCTCTGACCTCAATGAAGGTAGAGTTACAAATGTACCTCCGCGTGAAACAGAACGTGAGTTGCAGCCGTGTGGCAGACGCAACTCAGAGAGCCATCTATCCCCGGGCAAGAATATTAATAGATAAGAGAAGTATATTTTAGTTGTTAATTAAAGTTTCTAATTTCATGTTTTTCTTTAGATCTTTTTTGTCGTGTTCCTGATGAAGATCACTAAGATCGAAACGTCGATTCGTTCTGTTGTGGCGTAACTTATTTTTGTCTTATTTTTACGTTGTTATTATTATCATTGTTAGTTTTACACTGTGATTTCCGTTTACCAGATTTGTGTTCGTTGTAAGGTCGGTGCACTGTGTCTATGTTTGTCTCACGTTTTTGCGGTAGTCACACATCCATCCACCATGTGCCATGCCAGTAAGCGTGGGCGGTCATATTTCGCCATTTCACTCGATCACCAGAGTCGTGGACAGGGCCGGATTAAGCCATCTTGGTGCCCTAGGCACAAACCCACATGGGTGCCCCCTACAGCCCCGGGCCCCCGATCCTCCACTGACTGCTGGTATGTTCAATATTATGCAAAAAGCTAACAAGGAAAAACAGTTGTGAAATGTAAAAACATATGTTTGTACTACTATCACTCATATAAAACCTACAATAAGGTATTTCTGTATTAAAATTAATAGTTAATTAATTTTGTAATAATAGTAGACAAAAATACTGTAACTTTTTTGATAGATAAGAAAGTCAGAGAGAGTACACATTTACATTTTAAAGTTCTTTTTTCTAGATTTACGTCTGGCAAAGTTTTTGAGTACATCATCAAAGTTAATTTTGCGCAACAAGTCTGCCTCAATAATCAGCAAAGATAAGGAATCAAGCATTTCTTGTTTCATTGTCGATCTACTTGGATTTTTTGTACGTTTCAACTGAGAAAAATAGCGCTCAGTTGAACAGTTCGTAACCATTAATGTTAAAAATATGCGCAAGGCGATTTCTACATTTGGAAAAGCACACTCGATGTTGTCTCTAACTATTACTTTGTAGAGTTCTGCATGACTGAACGTGTTGTTGTCAGATTTTGATGCACGAAACTTGTGGCGAATATATGAGTGGAACTGTTGTAGTTCAGTATATAAATTATTGTTCAGATCTTCAGGATAAGCTTTTATTAGTCCTTCACAACACTGAGATGTTTGTGGTACAATGACCAAACAAGAAAATGGAACTGCTAGATCATTATATACCTGTCCTCGTCTACTCATCTCTGTCTCAAGTTTGTCAACAATGGTGTAGAAAGCAGATATACGAAATTTGTCTCTGGCATTCTGAGATACCTCAGGGGCATCACCATCAATGACCACTGTCTTTCGTTTACGATTACGGGTCAAAGTTGACTTATAATCCACACCTGGTGTTATTTCTTTTGCAGCTTCTTCAAATCTTTCAAATTCATTCCTAGATTCATGCAAGTGATCTGCTAGTGAAGAATACAAATCAGCACCCAAAAAAACTGGGTGGGGGGTATTTTCCCCCCTGGTTGTGGGACCAAGGTTAAATAATGTGCGATTCAATATTACATTTGCGATTTGCTTATGCCATGCAATTACGCTACCGGGACAATATACAGATTTTTCTTGAGGACTTGTGGTGCCCCCCAAATGCTTGGTGCCTTAGGCACGTGCCTTGTTTGCCTAATGGTTAATCCATCCCTGGTCGTGGATCAGCTCTGTGTTTCTGTCTCGACCATACCACGTAGCCAAGCCATCCAGGTATTTATTTCGCTGCCTTCCCCTTGTTGTCTTCACCTCGATCTTGCCAGTTGTCACCAAGTTCTCTATTTTATTTCTTCTCATAACATGCTACCAAAATTTTGACTGTCTAGGTCTAATTTCTCTAATCAGTTAACGTGGGCGTGGAAAGCAAATGGAAAGTACCACATTATTTATTCCAAGATTCTCATCTGAGAACATGCATCTCTCAAGTGGCAACACCCGGATCTGATTCATGGACCATTTCACAACCACTAACGGAGGCCAACGTGGCCGAATGGATAAGAGGGGTCGCTCTTAAACTTCCGGTTTGCTGATGCTGAAATAGCGGGTTCAGCGCTTACACCGGTCTGATGGCTAGTTTAGTTTAGTCGACGGATCAACGTCACGGCACACGGGTGTAACCCATAAGTGCTCCGTTCTACTCTTAACTCAAGCCTGAATTCAGAGAATCTCAGCTCAGTGCACCAACTCCGTAGCACCGGCGAGGATCCTGAAATACTTTAGATAGATATATAACTCGAAATTTTGCCCGGGCAGCGCCATTAGGCTACATTTTTTCGATTTACAACAGCCATGGGATTTTTTACGTTCGCAACAATGCACAAGGGCGTCCGATCTCACTACCCAGAGACCAGGGGAAATTTTATTATTAGAAGCCCACGGGAAAACAAACCCAGCCCTCACCGGGGCTTGAACCTGGGACCTCCAGCACTCGAGGCGGACACCATACCTAGAGACCACTCAGACCACCACTCGCCTGATGGTGAGGGACCTGGTAATAGGGAAAGCTAATCGACACGGAAAAATCAGTACAGTGCACTTTCCAGTTGTGGCAAGTAATAGCACGTGCACAGACTACACAAGAGTTGAAAACGCTCGAATATATAAAAAGGAAGAGAATGGAGATGTTTGAGCTGAAATATTACATACAATTTCTTAGAAATTCGTGAATACAGAAGAAGAAACACGACGACATCTTTGAGACCTTATCATCTGAGACATTATGCTACAAATGTCATACATTGACGCTTACTGCAACTAATACTCGCAAAATCATAACAGAAACTGCGGAAGTACTGAGAGAGATAGGACTAGAAATATGGAAAGTAGAAGGCGACGAGGTCTGGAATTCGTCATTACTTCACTGAAGAACAGATTAAATGATTTGGCCATCTCACAAGAATGTCTTGGTACCAGCCATCAGAATGAGTCACACTGAAGAAATATAATGGTTACAGAGCAAGGGGAAAACCACGTAAAAGATGGAGTAATATCTAGAACAACCATAGAGAAAGGAATACCAAATTACAAAGAACGTTAGAAAGAGCGCATAAAAGATCTTTACATCTCCTCCCAACACTTCACTGAGGTAAATAATGGAGGAAGAGAAGAAGAGGAAGTCCATAGGAGAAACATAGCTCATAAACAGCATCATGTAGGTCAGCGTGGCCGAGTGGATAAGAACGCATGTTCTTAAACATCCGGTGTGCTGATGTCAAGGTTGGAGGTTCAACCCCAACACAGGACAGCTGGACTAAAATGTTGACCTGTCGTCATTGAAATTACAAGTACCTCTGAAGTCGGAGTGGGTTCGTCTGATGGCAAGGGAAACTGTTAATAGGGGAAAGCTAACCCACAGTCCAGCACTAATAGAAGTAGTGTGTATGGACTATGCTTGAGTCGAAAGCGAGCGAATAAAAAAAACATCATGTCTGGGAGACTGAAGTACTTTGGGCATACAAAACGTTACAGTGGCTGAGATAGAACATTATGTCTCGGAGACTGAAGTACTTTGGGCATACTAAAGATAACAGTGGCTGAGACAGAACATTATGTCTCGGAGACTGAAGTACTTTGGGCATGCTAAAGATCACAGTGGCTGAGACAGAACATTATGTCTCGGAGACTGAAGTACTTTGGGCATGCTAAAGATCACAGTGGCTGAGACAGAACATCGTGTCTCGGAGACTGAAGTACTTTGGGCATACTAAAGATCACAGTGACTGAGACAGAACATTATGTCTCGGAGACTAAAGTACTTTGGGCATACTATAGATAACAGTGGCTGAGACAGAACATTATGTCTCGGAGACTGAAGTACTTTGGGCATACTAAAGATAACAGTGGCTGAGACAGAACATTATGTCTCGGAGACTGAAGTACTTTGGGCATACTAAAGATAACAGTGGCTGAGACAGAACATTATGTCTCGGAGACTGGAGTACTTTGGGCATACTAAAGATAACAGTGGCTGAGACAGAACATGGATATGGCAGGCGTGGTTCCTGCAAGAAAAGACAGCGGTCGACCAAATACAACGAAGGAGACAGAGCAATAAAGAGACATCTGGCATTACAATGCACATGATAAAGGAACTAATAAAACGTAAAATAGTCTTCAGGAGGGCCGTGATAAAAGTGTGGCTCTGGAAAGCACTAGACACGTGATGATGATGATGATGATGATGATGATGATGATGATGATGATGATGATGATGATGATGATGATGAGCGTAGACAGATACTCGAAAAACTGTGTCATATTAAACAAGCAATGCAAATACTGGTGAAAGTCGGATAGTTGGGGCGGTTGTCGTGAAAGGTGGTTAGTTGGGGCGGGTGTCATGAAAACCGGTTTGTGGGGACGGTTGTGGTGAAAGCCGGTTAGTTGGGGCCATTGTGGTGAAAGCCGGTTAGTTGGAGCGGTTGTGGTGAAAGCCAGTTAGTTGGAGAGGTTGCGGTGAAAGCCGGTTAGTTGGAGAGGTTGCGGTGAAAGCCGGTTAGTTGGAGAGGTTGCGGTGAAAGCTGGTTAGTTGGAGCGGTTGTGGTGAAAGCCAGTTAGTTGGAGAGGTTGCGGTGAAAGCCGGTTAGTTGGAGAGGTTCCGGTGAAAGCCGGTTAGTTGGAGAGGTTGTGGTGAAAGCCGGTTAGTTGGAGAGGTTGCAGGTGAAAGCCGGTTAGTTGGAGAGGTTGCGGTGAAAGCTGGTTAGTTGGAGCGGTTGTGGTGAAAGCCGGTTAGTTGGAGCGGTTGTGGTGAAAGCCCGTTAGTTGGAGAGGTTGCGGTGAAAGCTGGTTAGTTGGAGCGGTTGTGGTGAAAGCCGGTTAGTTGGAGCGGTTGTGGTGAAAGCCGGTTAGTTGGAGAGGTTGCGGTGAAAGCCGGTTAGTTGGAGAGGTTGCGGTGAAAGCCGGTTAGTTGGAGAGGTTGCGGTGAAAGCCGGTTAGTTGGAGAGGTTGCAGTGAAAGCCGGTTAGTTGGAGAGGTTGCGGTGAAAGCTGGTTAGTTGGAGCAGTTGTGGTGAAAGCCGGTTAGTTGGAGCGGTTGTGGTGAAAGCCGGTTAGTTGGAGCGGTTGTGGTGAAAGCCGGTTAGTTGGAGAGGTTGTGGTGAAAGCCGGTTAGTTGGAGAGGTTGCGGTGAAAGCCGGTTAGTTGGAGCGGTTGTGGTGAAAGCCGGTTAGTTGGAGCGGTTGTGGTGAAAGCTGGTTAGTTGGAGCGGTTGTGGTGAAAGCCGGTTAGTTGGAGCGGTTGTGGTGAAAGCCGGTTAGTTGGAGAGGTTGCGGTGAAAGCCGGTTAGTTGGAGCGGTTGTGGTGAAAGCCGGTTAGTTTGAGCGGTTGTGGTGAAAGCCAGTTAGTTGGAGCGGTTGTGGTGAAAGCCGGTTAGTTGGAGCGGTTGTGGTGAAAGCCAGTTAGTTGGAGAAGTTGTGGTGAAAGCTGGTTAGTTGGAGCGGTTGTGGTGAAAGCCAGTTAGTTGGAGCGGTTGTGGTGAAAGCCGGTTAGTTGGAGAGGTTGCGGTGAAAAATGGTTAGTTAGGGCGGTTGTGGTGAAAGCCAGTTAGTTGGAGCGGTTGTGGTGAAAGCCGGTTAGTTGGAGTGGTTGTGGTGAAAGCTGGTTAGTTGGGGCCATTGTGGTGAAAGCCGGTTAGTTGGAGCGGTTGTGGTGAAAGCCAGTTAGTTGGAGAGGTTGCGGTGAAAGCCGGTTAGTTGGAGCGGTTGTGGTGAAAACTGGTTAGTTAGGGCGGTTGTGGTGAAAGTGGGTTAGTTGAATCGGTTATGTGAAAAGTGAAAAGTGCTTAGTTGGTGCGGTGAAGTGCGGTCCTGTAAAGGCCATGCAATTGACTTTTTGTTTTAAATACAAAGTTGACAATAGAATAAGGATTTGGTTTACAGAAGATACAGAATAGTAAAAACAACAGACGTAGAAGTGTAATAGGCATGTCATCGTGCAACGAATTCGTCGAGAGACAACACATAAAGGGGTTTGGACAACTATGAGAATGAAACCCGACAAACTACAGATAAAAGGATGTATCCAAAGAGGATCTGAGTATATAGATATATAAAGACCAAGACACGGATGGCTAGACAAGCGGAGACAAAAGAAAACAAGTGATACGACTCAGTCAATGCGACACATCTGGCCTTGGAGCTCGATTTTACGATCTCTGTATCCCTTTGCAAGTGTGTATTAAGGAAAGAGATATTAGCCGCCTGGAGGTAATAGACTGCACATTCATAGGTCCGTAGCACACCAGGAAAGAAAGAAAGAAAGAAAGAAAGAACAGCGAGTAAATAGAAAGAAAGAAAGAAAGAGAGAAAGAAAGAAAATGGTGAGAAAACAGAAAGAAAGAAAGAAAGAAAGAAAGAACAGCGAGTAAATAGAAAGAAAGAAAGAAAGAAAGAAAGAAAATGGTGAGAAAACAGACAGAAAGAAAGAAAGAAAGAAAGAAAGAAAGAAAGAAAGAAAGAAAGAAAGAACAGCGAGTAAATAGAAAGAAAGAAAGAAAGAAAGAAAGAAAGAAAGAACAGCGAATAAATAGAAAGAAAGAAAGAAAGAAAGAAAGAACAGCGAGTAAATAGGAAGGAAGAAAGAAAGAAAGAAAGAAAGAAAGAAAGAAAGAAAGAAAGAAAGAAAGAAAGAAAGAAAGAAAGAAAGAACAGCCAGTAAATAGAAAGAAAGAAGAAAGAAAGAAAGAAAGAAAGAAAGAAAGAAAGAAAGAAAAAAAGAAAGAAAATGGATGAGAATGGCCACAACAGGCCGACCATGATACACTGGCATCTACAACTGAAACCATATATTCCATGTCAGATCCCCACTCCCATTTCTCTGCAGGCGCCCGCCGATACCACCACAACCTCTAAATCCAAGCCTCATTAAAACTAGGACACTGCATTTGCTGGGTTCTCCAAAAGTCTCGCTTTGCCAGTTCTCTGCTTCCGGCCATCATTAGCGCGCATGCCCAGAAGCATAAGTTTTTGTCAACTTCCTGTCTCGATGACATTTCCAGCATGGCCGCGGGTATTAATGCGACATTCATTTTTCTTATTATTATTTATGTATCTATTTATTTACAAGTAGCAGAGATATACCGCAGAAGAAACATTCAAGATAATACAAGAAAGAAGAAACTTAAAATAAACAGGCGCAGAAATAAAAGGTCTCACATAAAAAAAAAACCATACGAGAACAATTAGAAATGCTATCAGAGCGGACAAGAAACGGTTTGTAATGAAGACTTGTAATAGAATAGAGTGTCTTCAGTTGCGAGGACATGACGGAGAATTCTTCAAGGAAATCTGAACATTAACAGGCGAATTCAGGCCATCATTACACGAAATAAATGATAGGAATGACAACACTTTAAACGACAGTAAGGATATACGGTACTAGAAAGATGGAAGGAGTACAGAGAAGAAATGTGAGAAGATAATATGCGGTCTTGACAATAAACATGAAAGTATGGAGAAATGTACGAAGGCGCGACACAGAACTGGAGACATGTACGAAGATACGATAAGGAACTGGAGAAATGTACGGAGACAAGATACGACGCACAGATAATAATATACACGAAAGTGTAGAGAAATGTATGATGACACGGCAAAGAGTACTGATAATATACATGAAAGTGTAGAGAAATGTATGATGACACGGCAAAGAGTACTGATAATATACATGAAAGTGTAGAGAAATGTATGATGACACGGCAAAGAGTACAGATAATATACATGAAAGTGTAGAGAAATGTATGATGACACGGCAAAGAGTACAGATAATATACATGAAAGTGTAGAGAAATGTATAATGACACGGCAAAGAGCACAGATAATATACATGAAAGTGTAGAGAAATGTATGATGACACGGCAAAGAGCACAGATAATATACATGAAAGTGTAAAGAAAGAACCAGAATCTTTATTAGAGGAAGTACGATCACCAATTCAAAGTCTCCAGAAAGGGAAATCACCAGGCTGTGACGACATACCAAGGGAACAAATCCAAGCAGGAAGCCAAGTCAGCGTCCATGTATATCATACCTTTGTGTGAAGATCTGAACAGCTTTGTGTGGTCCAAAGCATGGAACAGAAGAATCTACATCTCCCTCACTAAGCAGACACTTTAAAAAAAAACAATACATCTGTGAATATTTATGAACTATTTCTTTACTTACTTTCTCTCTCTCTCTCTGTCTCTGCTTGTCCGTCCGCCCATCCGTCCGTGCGACCGTCTGTCTGTCTGTCTGTCTGGATGTCTGTCTGGCTGTCTGCCTGTCTGTTTGTTTGTCTGTCTCTGTAAATGTCTGGTCCACTCTATTCTTACCTTCGGATACTTATATTTTCTGTTCAACTGCAGGAAAACTACAACAAACAATAAGATCTCATTCAGCGACTGTAACAAACAATAAGGTCTCATTCAGCGACTATAACAAACAATAAGATCTCATTCAGCGACTATAACAAATAATAAGATCTCATTCAGCGACTATAACAAACAATAAGATCTCATTCAGCGACTATAACAAACAATAAGATCTCATTCAGCGACTATAACAAACAATAAGATCTCATTCAGCGACTGTAACAAACAATAAGGTCTCATTCAGCGACTATAACAAACAATAAGATCTCATTCAGCGACTATAACAAACAATAAGATCTCATTCAGCGACTATAAAAAACAATAAGATCTCATTCAGCGACTATTACAAACAATAAGATCTCATTCAGCGACTATAACAAATAATAAGATCTCATTTAGCGACTATAACAAACAATAAGATCTCATCAGCGACTATAACAAACAATAAGATCTCATTTCAGCGACTATAAACAAACAATAAGATCTCATTCAGCGACTATAACAAACAATAAGATCTCATTCAGCGACTATAACAACAATAAGATCTCATTCAGCGACTATAACAAACAATAAGATCTCATTCAGCGACTATAACAAACAATAAGATCTCATTCAGCGACTCTAACAAACAATAATATCTCATTCATCGACTATAACAAACAATAAGATCTCATTCAGCGACTATAACAAACAATAAGATCTCATTCAGCGACTATAACAAACAATAAGATCTCATTCAGCGACTATAACACACAATAAGATCTCATTCAGCGACTATAATAAACAATAAGATCTCATTCAGCGACTATAACAAACAATAATATCTCATTCAGCGTCTATAACAAACAATAAGATCCCAATCCGCGACTATACAAAAAATAAATCTCATTCAGCGATTATAACAAACAATAACATCTCATTCAGCAACTGTAACAAACAATAACATCTCATTCAGCGACTGTAACAAACAATAAGATCTCATTCAGCGACTATAACAAACAATAACATCTCATTCAGCGACTATAACAAACAATAACATCTCATTCAGCGACTATAACAAACAATAACATCTCATTCAGCGATTATAACAAACAATAACATCTCATTCAGCGACTGTAACAAACAATAACATCTCATTCAGCGACTGTAACAAACAATAACATCTCATTCAGCGACTACAACAATAACATTTCATTCAGCGACTGTAACAAACAATAACATCTCATTCAGCAACTGTAACAAACAATAACATCTCATTCAGCGACTATAACAAACAATAACATCTCATTCAGCAAGTATAACAAACAATAACATCTCATTCAGCGACTGTAATAAACAATAACATTTCATTCAGCGACTACAACAATAACATTTCATTCAGCGACTACAACAATAACATTTCATTCAGCGATTATAACAAACAATAACATCTCATTCAGCGACTGTAACAAACAATAACATCTCATTCAGCGACTGTAACAAACAATAACATTTCATTCAGCGACTATAACAAACAATAACATCTCATTCAGCGATTATAACAAACAATAACATCTCATTCAGCGACTGTATCAAACAATAACATCTCATTCAGCTACTACAACAAACAATAACATTTCATTCAGCGACTGTAACAAACAATAACATTTCATTCAGCGACTACAACAATAACATTTCATTCAGCGACTACAACAATAACATTTCATTCAGCGACTACAACAATAACATTTCATTCAGCGACTACAACAATAACATTTCATTCAGCGAATGTAACAAACAATAACATCTCATTCAGCTACTACAACAAACAATAACATTTCATTCAGCGATTATAACAAACAATAACATCTCATTCAGCTACTACAACAAACAATAACATCTCATTCAGCGATTATAACAAACAATAACATCTCATTCAGCGACTGTAACAAACAATAACATCTCATTCAGCGACTGTAACAAACAATAACATCTCATTCAGCGACTATAACAAACAATAAAATCTCATTCAGCGACTATAACAAACAACAACATCTCATGATCTAGCGATTATAACAAACAATAACATCTCATTCAGCGACTGTAACAAACAATAACATCTCATTCAGCGATTATAACAAACAATAACATCTCATTCAGCTACTACAACAAACAATAACATTTCATTCAGCGACTGTAACAAACAATAACATCTCATTCAGCTACTACAACAAACAATAACATCTCATTCAGCGATTATAACAAACAATAACATTTCATTCAGCGACTATAACAAACAATAACCTCTCATTCAGCGATTATAACAAACAATAAGCATCTCATTCAGCGACTGTAACAAACAATAACATCTCATTCAGCGACTGTATCAAACAATAACATCTCATTCAGCTACTACAACAAACAATAACATTTCATTCAGCGACTGTAACAAACAATAACATTTCATTCAGCGACTAAAACAATAACATTTCATTCAGCGACTACAACAATAACATTTCATTCAGCGACTACAACAATAACATTTCATTCAGCGACTACAAAAATAACATTTCATTCAGCGAATGTAACAAACAATAACATCTCATTCAGCTACTACAACAAACAATAACATTTCATTCAGCGATTATAACAAACAATAACATCTCATTCAGCTACTACAACAAACAATAACATCTCATTCAGCGATTATAACAAACAATAACATCTCATTCAGCGACTGTAACAAACAATAACATCTCATTCAGCGACTGTAACAAACATTAACATCTCATTCAGCTACTACACCAAACAATAACATTTCATTCAGCTACTAAAACAAACAATAACATCTCATTCAGCGACTGTAACAAACAATAACATCTCATTCAGCGATTATAACAAACAATAACATCTCATTCAGCTACTACAACAAACAATAACATCTCATTCAGCGATTATAACAAACAATAACATCTCATTCAGCGATTATAACAAACAATAACATCTCATTCAGCTACTACAACAAACAATAACATCTCATTCAGCGACTGTAACAAACAATAACATCTCATTCAGCTACTACAACAAACAATAACATTTCATTCAGCGACTGTAACAAACAATAACATTTCATTCAGCGACTACAACAATAACATTTCATTCAGCGACTACAACAATAACATTTCATTCAGCGACTACAACAATAACATTTCATTCAGCGACTACAACAATAACATTTCATTCAGCGACTGTAACAAACAACAACATCTCATACAGCGACTATAACAATAACATTTCGTTCAGCGACTACAACAATAACATTTCATTCAGCGACTACAACAATAACATTTCATTCAGCGACTACAACAATAACATTTCATTCAGCGACTACAACAATAACATTTCATTCAGCGACTACAACAATAACATTTCATTCAGCGACTACAACAATAACATTTCATTCAGCGACTACAACAATAACATTTCATTCAGCGACTACAACAATAACATTTCATTCAGCGACTACAACAATAACATTTCATTCAGCACAACAAACAATAACATCTCATTCAGCGATTGCAGAACTTCAGAAGTCTGAGTCGGTTCGCCTGATGGCGAGGGACATTGAACATATTGAAAGCAAATCCACACGCAAAAATCAGCCCTGTGCACTTGACATAGCAACACGTTTATGGACTACGCTTAAGTTCAAAGCGAGCATTAGAAGAGGCAGGATAGACCGAGATAAATTATGCTGGGTGGCCTGCGACAGTGGGCTGGAGAAAGATCATCAAGAGAATTGATACTGGGTAGCCTGAGACAGTGAGCTGGAGAAAGATCATCAAGAGAATTGATTTTGAGTGATCTAAGACAGTGGGCTGGAGACAGATCATCAAGAGAATTGATACTGGGTAGCCTGAGACAGTGGGCTGGAGAAAGATCATCAAGAGAATTGATACTGGGTGGCCTGGGACTGGGCTGGAGAAACATCATCAAGAGAATTGATGTTGGGTGACCTAAGACAGTGGGCTGGAGAAAGATCATCAACAGAATTGATACTTGGTGGCCTGAGACAGGGGGCTGGAGAAAGATCATCAACAGAATTGATACTTGGTGGCCTGAGACAGTGGGATGGAGAAACATCATCAAGAGAATTGATACTAGGTGGCCTGTGACTGGGCTGGAGAAAGGTCTATTAAGAGAATTGATGTTGGGTGATCTAAGACAGTGGGCTGGAGAAAGATCATCAACAGAATTGATATTGGGTGGCCTGAGACAGTGGGTTGGAGAAAGATAATCTAGAGAAATGATGTTAGGTGGTCTAAGACAGTGGGCTGGAGAAAGATCATCAAGAGAATTGATGCTGGATGGCCTAACAAAGTGGGCTGGAGAAGGATCATCAAGAGAATTGATGTTGAGTGATCTAAGACAGTGGGCTGGAGAAAGATCATCAACAGAATTGATACTTGGTGGCCTGAGGCAGTGGGATGGAGAAAGATCATCAAGAGAATTGATACTAAAGTGGCCTGAGACTGGGCTGGAGACAGATCATTAAGAGAATTGATGTTGGGTGATCTAAGACAGTGGGCTGGAGAAAGATCATCAACAGAATTGATATTTGGTGGCCTGATACAGTGGGTTGGAGAAAGATAATCTAGAGAATTGATGTTAGGTGGTCTAAAACAGTGGGCTGGAGAAAGATCATCAACGAAATTGATGCTGGATGGCCTGAGACAGTGGGCTAGAGAAAGATCATCACCGAATTGATGCTGGATGGCCTGAGACAGCGGGCTTGAGAAAGATCATCAAGAGAATTATGTGGATGGCTTAGACAAGTGGGCTGGAGAAAGATCATCAACAGAATTGATCTGGTGGCCTGACAGTGGGCTGGAAAAAGATCATCAAAGAATTGTACTTGGTGGCTGAGAAGTCATAAGAGAATTGATGCTGGATGGTTAGAATGGTGGAGACAGATCATCGAAGAGAAAGGCTGGTGGAAGACAGTGGGCTGGAGAAAGAGTCACGGAGAAAGATATACGAAGACAGTGGGTGGATGATCATGATGAGAATTGATGTGGAGAAATGAGTTGGTGGCTAAAAGTCATCAAGGAAAGATTTAGGGGCTGATCAGTAGCTGGAGAAAGATCATAGAGAATTAATGCTGAAGGCATAGACAGTGGGCTGAGAAAGACATGGCAGGAATTGAGTATGGCTGAATGAAGTTGGGGCAAAGATCATCAAGGAGAAAATGCTGGTGCAGAGAATTGAACTGGAGAAGCAAGACTGGAGAGATTTAAGACATTGGCTGGGAATCATAAACAGGAATTGATGTAAGGTGGTCTTAACAGAATGGCTTGGAGATATCAAGAGGGTTGGGAAGATGGCCTAGAAGTGTGTTAGTAGATCTAAAAGAATTGATGTGGTGGCCTGAGACAGTAGGATCATCAAGAATTGATGCTGGATGGCCAGTAGACAGGGCTAGAGAAAGATCATCAACGAATTGATGTTGGGGGCCCTGAGACAGGGGGTGAGAAAGATCATCAAGAGAATTATGCTGGATGGCCTAAGAATGGGCTGGAGAAAGATCATCAAGAGAATTGATGTTGGTGGCTAGACAGTGGGCTAGAGAAAATCATAAACAGATTGTGCTGGTGGCCTGAGACAGTGGGCTGGAGAAAGATCATCAAGGAATTAAGGGCTGGTGGCATGAGACAGTAGGCTGGAGAAAGATCATCAAAAAACTTGATGTTAAGTGGTCTAAGACAGTGGGCTGGAGAAAGATCCTCAAGAGAATTGATGCTGGATGGCCTGAGACTGTGGGTTGGAAAAGGATCATCAAGAGAATTGATGTTAGGTGGTCTTAGACAGTGGGCTGGAGAAAGATCATCAAGAGAATTGATGCTGGATGGCCTTAGACAGCGGGCTGGAGAAAGATCATCAAGAGAATAGATGCTGGATGGCCTGAGACAGTGGTCTGGAGAAAGATCATCAAGAGAATTAATGCTGGTGGCATGAGACAGTAGGCTGGAGAAAGATCATCAAGAAACTTGATGTTTGGTGGTCTAAGACATTGGGCTGGAGAAATATCATCAAGAGAATTGATGTCAGGTGGTCTTAGACAGTTGGCTGGAGAAAGATCATCAAGAGAGGTGATGCTGGATGGCTTGAGACAGTGGGCTGGAGAAAAATCATCAAGAGAATTGATGCTGGTGGCCTGGTATAGTGGGCTGGAGATAGGTCATCAAGAGGATTGATGCTGGTGGCCTGAGAGAGTGAGCTGGAGAAAGATCATAAAGAGAATTGATGTTATGTGGTCTAAGACAGTGGAATGGAGACAGATCATCAAGAGAATTGATGCTGAGTGGTGTAAGACAGTGGGCTGAAGAAAGATCATCAAGAGAATTAATTCTGGTGGCTTGAGATAGTGGGATGGAGAAAGATCATCAAAAGAATTGCTGCTGGTGGCCTGAGACAGTAGGCTGGAGAAAGATCATCAAGACAATTGATGTTAGGTGGTCTAAGATAGTGGACTGGAGAAAGATCATCAAAAGAATTGATATTAGGTGGTATTAGACAGTAGGCTGGAGAAAGATCATCAAGAGAATTTATGCTGGATGGCCTAAGACAGTGGGCTGGAGAAATATCATAAAGAGAATTATGTTAGGTGGTATTAGACAGTAGGCTGGAGAAAGATCATCAAGATAATTGATGCTGGATGGCCTAGACAGTGGGCTAGAGAAAGATCATCAAGAGAATTGATGCTGGTGGCCTGAGACAGTGGGCTGGAGAAAGATCATCAAAAGAATTGATGTTATGTGGTCTAAGACAGTGGGCTGGAGAAAGATCATCAAGAGAATTGATGCTGGATGGCCTTAGACAACGGGCTGGAGAAAGATCATCAAGAGAATAGATGCTGGATGGCCTGAGACAGTGGTCTGGAGAAAGATCATCAAGAGAATTAATGCTGGTGGCATGAGACAGTAGGCTGGAGAAAGATATCCAAGAAATTGATGTTTGGTGGTCTTAGACAGTTGGCTGGAGAAAGAGCATCAAGAGAGGTGATGCTGGTCATGGCTTGAGACAGTGGGCTGGAGAAAAATCATCAAGAGAATTGATGCTGGTGGCCTGTATAGTGGGCTGGAGATAGGTCATCAAGAGGATGATGCTGGTGGCCTGAGAGAGTAGGATGGAGAAAGATCATAAGACAATTGATGTTAGGTAGTCTAAGACAGTGGATGGAGAAAGATCATCAAAAAGAATTGATTGTTAGGTGAATTAGACAGGGGCTGGAGAAAGATCATCAAGAGAATGATGCTGGAGGCCTTAGTACAGTGGAATGGAGACAGATCAGCAAGAGAATTGATGCTGGTTGGGAAGGCCACTGTGGGCTGGAGAAAGATCATCAAGAGAATTGATGCGATGGTGTAAGACAGTGGGCTGAAAGAAAGATCATCAAGAGAAAATTAATTCTGGTGTGCTTGAGATAGTGGGATGGAGAAAGATCATCAAAAGAATTGATGCTGGTGGTAATGACACAGTAGGCTGGAGAAAAGATCATCAAGACATTGATGTTAGGTGGTCTAAGATAGTGGACTGGAGAAAGATCATCAAAAGAATTGCTATATAGGTGGTATTAGACAGTAGGCTGAAGAAAGATCATCAAGAGAATTTATGCTGGATGCCTAAGACAGTGGGCTGGAGAAATATCATAAAGAGAATTGATGTTAGGTGGTATTAGACAGTAGGCTGGAGAAAGATCATCAAGATAATTGATGCGGATGGCCTAGACCAGTGGGCTAGAGACAGATCATCAAAGAGAATTGATGCTGGTGGCCTGAGACAGTGGGCTGGAGAAAGATCATCCAAAAGAATTCATGTTATGTGGTTCTAAGACAGTGGGCTGGAGAAAGATCATCAAGAGAATTGATGCTGGATGGTTTTATGAGAAAGTGGGGTGGAGGACAGATCATCAAGAGAATTTATGTTGAGTGATAAGACAGTGGGCTGGAGAAAGATCATCAAGACAATTGATGCTGGATGGCCTTAGACCGCGGGCTTGAGAAAGATCATCAAGAGAATTGATGCTGGATGGCTGAGAGAGTGGGCTGGAGAAAGATCATCAAGAGAATTAATGCTGGTGGCATGAGACAGTAGGCTGGAGAAAGATCATCAAGAAACGTGATGTTAAGTGGTCTAAGACAGTGGGCTGGAGAAAGATCATCAAGAGAATTGATGCTGGTGGCCTGAGACAGTGGGCTGGAAATAGATCATCAAGAGAATTGATGCTGGTGGCCTGAGAGAGTGGGCTGGAGAAAGATCATCAAGAGAATTGATACTGGGTGGCCTGAGACTGGGCTGGAGAAACATCATCAAGAGAATTGATGTTGGGTGATCTAAGACAGTGGGCTGGAGAAAGATCATCAACAGAATTGATACTTGGTGGCCTGAGACAGTGGGCTGGAAAAAGATCATCAACAGAATTGATACTTGGTGGCCTGAGACAGTGGGATGGAGAAACATCATCAAGAGAATTGATACTAGGTGGCCTGAGACTGGGCTGGAGAAAGGTCTATTAAGAGAATTGATGTTGGGTGATCTAAGACAGTGGACTGGAGAAAGATCATCAACAGAATTGATATTGGGTGGCCTGAGACAGTGGGTTGGAGGAAAGATAATCTAGAGAAATGATGTTAGGTGGTCTAAGACAGTGGGCTGGAGGAAAGCTCATCAAGAGAATCTGGATGCTGGATTGCCTAAACAACGTGGGCTGGAGAATGGTCATCAAGAGCAATTGATGTTGAGTGATTCTAAAGACAGTGGGCTGGAGTAAAGATCATCAACAGAATTTGATACTTGGTGGCCTGAAGGGCAGTGGGATGGAGAAAGTATCATCAAGAGAATTGATACTAGGTGGCCTAGAGACTGGGCTGGAGACAGATCATTAGAGAATTGATGTTGGGTGGATCCTAAGACAGTGGGCTGGAGAGAAAGATCATCAACAGAATTGATATTTGGTGGCCTGATACAGTGGGTTGGAGAAAGAGTAATCTAGAGAATTGATGTTAGGTGGTCTAAAACAGTGGGCTGGAGAAAGATCATCAAGCGAATTGATGCTGGATGGCCTGAGACAGTGGGCTAGAGAAAGATCATCACCGAATTGATGTTGGATGGCCTGAGACAGCGGGCTTGAGAAAGATCATCAAGAGAATTAATGCTGGATGGCCTTAGACAATGGGCTGGAGAAAGATCATCAAGAGAATTGATGTTAGGTGGTCTAAGACAGTGGGCTAGAGAAAGATCATAAACAGAATTGATGCTGGATGGCCTGAGACAGTGGGCTGGAGAAAGATCATCAAGAGAATTAATGCTGGTGGCATGAGACAGTAGGCTGGAGAAAGATCATCAAGAAACTTGATGTTAAGTGGTCTAAGACAGTGGGCTGGAGAAAGATCATCAAGAGAATTGATGCTGGATGGCCTGAGACTGTGGGTTGGAAAAGGATCATCAAGAGAATTGATGTTAGGTGGTCTTAGACAGTGGGCTGGAGAAAGATCATCAAGAGAATTGATGCTGGATGGCCTTAGACAGCGGGCTGGAGAAAGATCATCAAGAGAATAGATGCTGGATGGCCTGAGACAGTGGTCTGGAGAAAGATCATCAAGAGAATTAATGCTGGTGGCATGAGACAGTAGGCTGGAGAAAGATCATCAAGAAACTTGATGTTTGGTGGTCTAAGACATTGGGCTGGAGAAATATCATCAAGAGAATTGATGTCAGGTGGTCTTAGACAGTTGGCTGGAGAAAGATCATCAAGAGAGGTGATGCTGGATGGCTTGAGACAGTGGGCTGGAGAAAAAATCATCAAGAGAATTGATGCTGGTGGCCTGGTATAGTGGGCTGGAGATAGGTCATCAAGAGGATTGATGCTGGTGGCCTGGAGGAGAGTGAGCTGGAGAAAGATCATAAAGAGAATTGATGTTATGTGGTCTAAGACAGTGGAATGGAGACAGATCATCAAGAGAATTGATGCTGAGTGGTGTAAGACAGTGGGCTGAAGAAAGATCATCAAGAGAATTAATTCTGGTGGCTTGAGATAGTGGGATGGAGAAAGATCATCAAAAGAATTGCTGCTGGTGGCCTGAGACAGTAGGCTGGAGAAAGATCATCAAGACAATTGATGTTAGGTGGTCTAAGATAGTGGACTGGAGAAAGATCATCAAAAGAATTGATATTAGGTGGTATTAGACAGTAGGCTGGAGAAAGATCATCAAGAGAATTTATGCTGGATGGCCTAAGACAGTGGGCTGGAGAAATATCATAAAGAGAATTGATGTTAGGTGGTATTAGACAGTAGGCTGGAGAAAGATCATCAAGATAATTGATGCTGGATGGCCTAGACAGTGGGCTAGAGAAAGATCATCAAGAGAATTGATGCTGGTGGCCTGAGACAGTGGGCTGGAGAAAGATCATCAAAAGAATTGATGTTATGTGGTCTAAGACAGTGGGCTGGAGAAAGATCATCAAGAGAATTGATGCTGGATGGCCTTAGACAACGGGCTGGAGAAAGATCATCAAGAGAATAGATGCTGGATGGCCTGAGACAGTGGTCTGGAGAAAGATCATCAAGAGAATTAATGCTGGTGGCATGAGACAGTAGGCTGGAGAAAGATCATCAAGAAACTTGATGTTTGGTGGTCTTAGACAGTTGGCTGGAGAAAGATCATCAAGAGAGGTGATGCTGGATGGCTTGAGACAGTGGGCTGGAGAAAAATCATCAAGAGAATTGATGCTGGTGGCCTGGTATAGTGGGCTGGAGATAGGTCATCAAGAGGATTGATGCTGGTGGCCTGAGAGAGTAGGATGGAGAAAGATCATCAAGACAATTGATGTTAGGTAGTCTAAGACAGTGGACTGGAGAAAGATCATCAAAAGAATTGATGTTAGGTTGCATTAGACAGTGGGCTGGAGAAAGATCATCAAGAGAATTGATGCTGGATGGCCTTAGACAGTGGAATGGAGACAGATCATCAAGAGAATTGATGCTGGTGGAATGACACTGTGGGCTGGAGAAAGATCATCAAGAGAATTGATGCTGAGTGGTGTAAGACAGTGGGCTGAAGAAAGATCATCAAGAGAATTAATTCTGGTGGCTTGAGATAGTGGGATGGAGAAAGATCATCAAAAGAATTGATGCTGGTGGAATGACACAGTAGGCTGGAGAAAGATCATCAAGACAATTGATGTTAGGTGGTCTAAGATAGTGGACTGGAGAAAGATCATCAAAAGAATTGATATTAGGTGGTATTAGACAGTAGGCTGAAGAAAGATCATCAAGAGAATTTATGCTGGATGGCCTAAGACAGTGGGCTGGAGAAATATCATAAAGAGAATTGATGTTAGGTGGTATTAGACAGTAGGCTGGAGAAAGATCATCAAGATAATTGATGCTGGATGGCCTAGACAGTGGGCTAGAGAAAGATCAAGAGAATTGATGCTGTGGGCTGAGACAGTGGGCTGGAGAAAGATCATCAAAAGAATTCATGTTATGTGGTCTAAGACAGTGGGCTGGAGAAAGATCATCAAGAGAATTGATGCTGGATGGTTTTAGAAAGTGGGGTGGAGACAGATCATCAAGAGAATTTATGTTGAGTGATCTAAGACAGTGGGCTGGAGAAAGATCATCAAGACAATTGATGCTGGATGGCCTTAGACAGCGGGCTTGAGAAAGATCATCAAGAGAATTGATGCTGGATGGCCTGAGAGAGTGGGCTGGAGAAAGATCATCAAGAGAATTAATGCTGGTGGCATGAGACAGTAGGCTGGAGAAAGATCATCAAGAAACGTGATGTTAAGTGGTCTAAGACAGTGGGCTGGAGAAAGATCATCAAGAGAATTGATGCTGGTGGCCTGAGACAGTGGGCTGGAAATAGATCATCAAGAGAATTGATGCTGGTGGCCTGAGAGAGTGGGCTGGAGAAAGATCATCAAGAGAATTGATGTTATGTGGTCTAAGACAGTCGGCTGGAGAAAGATAATCAAGAGAATTGATGCTGGATGGCTTTAGACAGTGGAATGGAGACATATCATCAAGAGAATTGATGCTGTTGGAATGACACAGTGGGCTGGAGAAATATCATCAAGAGAATTGATGTTATGTGGTCTAAGACAGTGGGCTGGAGAAAGATCATCAAGAGAATTGATGTTGAGTGGTGTAAGACAGTGCGACTGGAGAAATATCATGAAGAGAATTGATGCTGGTGGAATTACACAGTGGGCTGAATAAAGATCATAAAGAGAATTTATGCTGGTGGCCTGAGACAGTAAACTAGAGAAAGATCATCAAGAGAATTGATGTTGGTGGTCTGAGACAGTAGGTGGAGAAAGATCATCAAGGCAATGATGTTAGGTGGTCCTAGACAGTGGGCTGGAGAAAGATCATCAAGAGAATTGATGCTGGATGGCTTAAGACAGTGGGCTGGAGAAAGATCATCAAGAGAATTTATGCTGGTGGCCTGAGAGAGTGGGCTGGAGAAAGATCATCAAGAGAATTGATGTTATGTGGTCTACGACAGTGGGCTGGAGAAAGATCATCAAGAGAATTGATGCTGGATGGTTTTAGACAGTGGAATGGAGACGGATCATCAAGAGAATTGATGCTGGAGGAATGACACAGTGGACTGGAAAATCATCACAAGAGAATGATGCTGAGTGGTGTAAGACAGTGCGACTGGAGAAATGTCATCAAGAGAAGTGATGCTGGATGGCCTGAGACAGTTGGCTGAATAAAGATCATCAAGAGAATTTATGCTGGTGGCCTGAGACAGTAGACTGGAGAAAGATCATAAAGAGAATTAATGTGAGTGGTCTAAGACAGTGGGCTGGAGAAAGATCATCAAGAGAATTGATGCTGGAGGGCCCTGAGATGGGGTTTTTGGAAAAGGATCAAAAGAGAATTGATTTTAGGTGGTCTTAGACAGTGGGCTGGAGAAAGCACAAGAGAATTATGCGGATGGTTTAGACAGCGGGCTGGAAAAAGATCATCAAGAGAATAGATGTGGTGGCCTGAGACAGTGGTCTGGAGAAAGATCATCAAGAGAATTAATGTGGGGGCATGAGACAGTAGGCTGGAGAAAGATCATCAAGAAACTTGATTTTTGGTGGTCTAAGACATTGGGCTGGAGAAATATCAAAACAGAAATTGATGTCGGGTGGTCTTAGACATTTGGCTGGAGAAAGATCATCAAGGGGGTGATGCTGGATGGTTTGGAGACAGTGGGCTGGAAAAAAAATCATCAAGAGAATTGATGCTGGGGGCCCTGGTATAGTGGGCTGGAGATAGGCATCAAGAGGATGATGCTGGTGGCCTGAGAGAGTGAGCTGGAGAAAGATCATAAAGAGAATTGATTTTATGTGGTCTAAGACAGGGGAAAAGGAGACAGATCATAAAGGGAGAATTGATGCTGAGTGGTGTAAGACAGTGGGCTGAAGAAAGATCATCAAGAGAATTAATTCTGGTGGCTTGAGATAGTGGGATGGAGAAAGATCATCAAAAGAATTGTGCTGGGGGCCTGAGACAGTAGGCTGGAGAAAGATCATCAAGACAATTGATGTTAGGTGGTCTAAGATAGTGGACTGGAGAAAGATCATCAAAGAATTGATATTAGGTGTATTAGACAGGAGGGCTGGAGAAAGATCATCAAGAGAATTATGCTGGATGGCCTAAGAGACAGTGGGCTGGAGAAATATCATAAAGAGAATTGATGTATGGTGTATTAGACAGTAGCTGGAGAAAGATCATCAAGATAATTGATGCTTAGGATGGCCAGACAGTGGCTGAGAGAAAGATCATCAAGAGAATTGATGCTGGGGGCCTGAGACAGTGGGCTGGAGAAAGATCATCAAAAGAATTGATGTTATGGGTTCTAGACAGTGGCTGGAGAAAGATCATCAAGAGAATTGATGCTGGAGGGCCCCTTAGACAACGGCTGGAGAAAGATCATCAAGAGAATAGATGCTGGATGGCCTGAGACAGGGTCTGGAGAAAGATCATAAAGAGAATTAATGCTGGTGGCATGAGACAGTGGCTGGAGAAAGATCATCAAGAAACTTGATGTTTGGTGGTCTTAGACAGTTGGCTGGAGAAAGATCATCAAGAGAGGTGATGCTGGATGGCTTGAGACAGGGGGGGGGGAGAAAAATCATCAAGAGAATTGATGCTGGTGGCCTGGTATAGTGGGCTGGAGATAGGTCATCAAGAGGATTGATGCTGGTGGCCTGAGAGAGTAGGATGGGGGAAAGATCATCAAGACAATTGATGTTAGGTAGTCTAAGACAGTGGACTGGAGAAAGATCATCAAAAAGAATTGATGTTAGGTTGCATTAGACAGTGGGCTGGAGAAAGATCATCAAGAAAATTGATGCTGGTGGCCTTAGACAGTGGAATGGAGACAGATCATCAAGAAAATTTGATGCTGGTGGAAGACACTGTGGGCTGGAGAAAGATCATCAAGAGAATTGATGCTGAGTGGTGAAAGACAGTGGGCTGAAGAAAGATCATCAAGAAAAATTAATTCTGGTGGCTTGAGATAGTGGGATGGAGAAAGATCATCAAAAGAATTGATGCTGGTGGAATGACACAGTAGGCTGGAGAAAGATCATCAAGACAATTGATGTTAGGTGGTCAAGATAGTGGACTGGGGGAAAGATCATCAAAAGAATTGATATTAGGTGGTATTAGACAGTAGGCTGAAGAAAGATCATCAAGAGAATTTTATGCTGGATGGCCTAAGACAGTGGGCTGGAGAAATATCATAAAGAGAATTGATGTTAGGTGGTATTAGACAGTAGCTGGAGAAGATCATCAAGATAATTGATGCTGGATGGCCTAGACAGTGGGCTAGAGAAAGATCATCAAGAGAATTGATGCTGGTGGGCCTGAGGACAGTGGGCTGGAGAAAGATCATCAAAAGAATTCATGTTATGTGGTCTAAGACAGTGGGCTGGAGAAAGATCATCAAGAGAATTGATGCTGGATGGTTTTAAAAAGGGTGGGGTGGAGACAGATCATCAAAGAGAATTTATTTTGAGTGATCTAAGACAGTGGGCTGGGAAAGATCATCAAGACAATTGATGCTGGTGGCCTAGACAGCGGGCTTGAGAAAGATCATCAAGAGAATTGATGCTGGATGGCCTGAGAGAGTGGGCTGGAGAAAGATCATCAAGAGAATTAATGCTGGTGGCATGAGACAGTAGGCTGGAGAAAGATCATCAAAAAGTGATGTTAAGTGGTCTAAGACAGTGGGCTGGAGAAAGATCATCAAGAGAATTGATGCTGGTGGCCTGAGACAGTGGGCTAGAGAAAGATCATCAAAAGAATTGATGCTGGTGGCCTGAGAGAGTGGGCTGGAGAAAGATCATCAAGAGAATTGATGTTATGTGGTCTAAGACAGTCGGCGGGAGAAAGATAATCAAGAGAATTGATGCTGGATGGCTTAGACAGTGGAATGGAGACATATCATCAAGAGAATTGATGCTGTGGAATGACACAGTGGGCTGGAAAAATATCATAAAGAGGAATTGAGTTATGTGGTCTAAGACAGTGGGCTGGAGAAAGATCATCAAGAGAATTGATGTTGAGTGGTGTAAGACAGTGCGACTGGAGAAATATCATGAAGAGAATTGATGCTGGTGGAATTACACAGTGGGCTGAATAAAGATCATAAAGAGAATTTATGCTGGTGGCCTGAGACAGTAAACTAGAGAAAGATCATCAAGAGAATTGATGTTGGTGGTCTGAGACAGTAGGTGGAGAAAGATCATCAAGGCAATTGTATGTTAGGTGGTCCTAGACAGTGGGCTGGAGAAAGATCATCAAGAGAATTGATGCTGGATGGCTTAAGACAGTGGGCTGGAGAAAGATCATCAAGAGAATTTGATGCTGGTGGCCTGAGAGAGTGGGCTGGAGAAAGATCATCAAGAGAATTGATGTTATGTGGTCTACGACAGTGGGCTGGAGAAAGATCATCAAGAGAATTGATGCTGGATGGTTTAGACAGTGGAATGGAGACGGATCATAAATGAGAATTGATGCTGGAGGAATGACACAGTGGACTGGAGAAATATCATAAAGAAATTGTCTGAGTGGTGTAAGACAGGCGACTGGAAAAATTCTCAAGAGAAGTGATGCTGGATGGCCAGACAGTTGGCTGAAAAAGATCACAGAAAATTTGCGGGTGGCCTGAGACAGTAAGGGAGAAAGATCAAAAAGAGAATAATGTGAGGGGTCAAGACAGGGGCTGGAAAAGATCATCAGAAATGAGTGGTGGTTTAAGACAGTGGGCGGATAAAATCATCGAAAATGATGGTGGCCTGAGAGAGTGGGAGGAAAAAGATCATCAAACTTTTTATGTTAGGGGTCTAAGACTGGACGGGAGAAAGTCATAAAAAAAATTGATGTTAGGTGTTTTGACGGGGGCGGGAGAAATATCATAAAGAGAATTGAAAAGGAGGGCCTAAGACGTGGGCTAATAAAGATCATCAAAAAAAATTGATTTGGGGGCCCTGAGACGAGGCTGAAAGTCATCAAAAAAATGATGCTGGATGGCCTAAGACGGGGGCTAGAGAAAGATCATAAAGAGAATTGAGGGTGGTCCCCCTGAGACAGTGGGCTGGAGAAAGATCATCAAAAAGAAATTGATTAGTATGGAGTCCTAAGACAGTGGCTGGAGAAAGATCAGCAAGAGAGATTGATGCTGGATGGTTTTAGAACAGTGGGGTGGAGACAGATCATTAAGAGAATTGATGCTGGTGGAATGAGACAGTGGGCTGGAGAAATATCATCAAGAGGAGTGATCTGGTGGCCTGAGACAGTGGGCTGGAGAAAGATCATCAAGAGAATTGATGCTGGATGGTTTTAGACAGTGGGGTGGAGACAGATCATCAAGAGAATTGATAGCTGTATGGTGCCTGAGACAGTAGGCCTGGAGAGAGATGCATCAAGAGAAAATTGATACGAGTTGGTCTTGAGTCCTGGGCTGGAGAAAGATCATGATGAGAATTGATTGCTGGATGGCCTGAGACCAGTGGGCTGGAGAAAGATCCATACAAGACAATTGAGATGCTGGATGGCCTTAGACAGCGGGCTTGAGAAAGATCATCAAGGAGAATTGATTGCTGGAGGGGCCTAAGAGAGTGGGCTGGAGAAAGATTATCAAGAGAATTAATGCTGGTGGCATGAGACAGTAGGTTGGACAAGGATCATCAAGAGAATTGATGTTAGGTGGTCCTAGACAGTGGGCTGGAGAAAGATCATCAAGAGGATTGATGCTGGATGGCTTAAGACAGTGGGCTGGAGAAAGATCATCAAAAGAATTGATGCTGGTTGCCTGAGAGAGTGGGTTGGAGAAAGATCATCAAGAGAATTGATGCTGGTGGCTAGAGAGAGTGGGTTGGAGAAAGATCATCAAGAGGATTCATGCTGGATGGCTTAAGACAGTGGGCTAGAGAAATATCATCAAGAGAATTGATGCTGGTGGCCTGAGAGAGTGGGCTGGAGAAAGATCATCAAGAGAATTGATATTATGTGGTCTAAGACAGTGGGCTGGAGAAAGATCATCAAAAGAATTGATGCTGGATGGTTTTAGACAGTGGAATGGAGACATATCATCAAGAGAATTGATGCTGGTGGAATGACACAGTGGACTGGAGAAATATCATCAAGAGAATTGGTGCTGTATGGCCTGAGACAGTGGGCAGGAGAAAGATCATCAATAAAATTGATGCTGAGTGGTGTAAGACAGTGCGACTGGAGAAGTATCATGAAGAGAATTGATGCTGGTGGAATGACACAGTGGGCTGAATAAAGATCATCAAGAGAATTTATGCTGGTGGCCTGAGACAGTAGACTGGAGAAAGATCATAAAGAGAATTGATGCTGAGTGGTGTAAGACAGTGGGCTGGAGAAAGATCATCAAGAGAATTATTTCTGGTGGCCTGAGATAATGGGATGGAGAAAGATCATCAAAAGAATTGATGCTGGTGGTCATAGACAGTAGGTTGGAGAAAGATCATCAAGGCAATTGATGTTAGGTGGTCCTAGACAGTGGGCTTTAGAAAGATAATCAAGAAAATTGATGCGAGATGGCTTAAGACAGTGGGCTGGAGAAAGATCATCAAGAGAATTGATGCTGGTGGCCTGAGACAGTGGGCTGGAGAAAGATCATCAAGAGAATTGATGCTGAGTGGTGTAAGACAGTGCGACTGGAGAAATGTCATCAAGAGAATTGATGCTGGTGGAATGACACAGTGGGCTGAATAAAGATCATCAAGAGAATTTATGCTGGTGGCCTGAGACAGTAGACTAGAGAAAGATCATCAAGAGAATTGATGTTGGTGGTCTGAGACAGTAGGTTGGAGAAAGATCATCAAGGCAATTGATGTTAGGTGGTCCTAGACAGTGGGCTGGAGAAAGATCATCAAGAGAATTGATGCTGGATGGCTTAAGACAGTGGGCTGGAGAAAGATCATCAAGAGAATTGATGCTGGTGGCCTGAGAGAGTGGGCTGGAGAAAGATCATCAAGAGAATTGATGTTATGTGGTCTAAGACAGTGGGCTGGAGAAAGATCATCAAGAGAATTGATGCTGGATGGTTTTAGACAGTGGAATGGAGACAGATCATCAAGAGAATTTATGCTGGTGGAATGACACAGTGGGCTGGAGAAATATCATCAAGAGAATTGATGCTGAGTGGTGTAAGACAGTGCGACTGGAGAAATGTCATCAAGAGAATTGATGCTGGATGGCCTGAGACAGTTGGCTGAATAAAGATCATCAAGAGAATTTATGCTGGTGGCCTGAGACAGTAGACTGAAGAAAGATCATAAAGAGAATTAATGCTGAGTGGTCTAAGACAGTGGGCTGGAGAAAGATCATCAAGAGAATTGATGCTGGATGGCTTAAGACAGTGGGCTGGAGAAAGATCATCAAGAAAATTGATGCTGGTGGCCTGAGAGAGTGGGATGGAGAAAGATCATCAAGACAATTGATGTTAGGTGGTCTAAGACAGTGGACTGGAGAAAGATCATAAAAATAATTGATGTTAGGTGGTATTAGACAGTGGGCTGGAGAAATATCATCAAGAGAATTGATACTGGATGGCCTAAGACAGTGGGCTAGATAAAGATCATCAAAAGAATTGATGATGGTGGCCTGAGACAGTAGGCTGGAGAATGATCATCAAGAAAATTGATGTTAGGTGGTCTAAGACAGTGGACTGGAGAAAGATCATCAAAAGAATTGATGTTACGTGGCATTAGACAGTGGGCTGGAGAAAGATCATCAAGAGAATTGATGCTGGATGGTTTTAGACAGTGGGGTGGAGACAGATCATTAAGAGAATTGATGCTGGTGGAATGAGACAGTGGGCTGGAGAAATATCATCAAGAGAATTGATCTGGTGGCCTGAGACAGTGGGCTGGAGAAAGATCATCAAAAGAATTGATGTTATGTGGTCTAAGACAGTGGGCTCGAGAAAGATCATCAAGAGAATTAATGCTGGATGGTTTTAGACAGTGGGGTGGAGACAGATCATCAAGAGAATTGATGTTGAGTGATCTAAGAAAGTGGGCTGGAGAAAGATCATCAACAGAATTGATACTTGGTGGCCTGAGACAGTGGGCTGGAGAAAGATCATCAAGAGAATTGATACTAGTTGGTCTGAGTCTGGGCTGGAGAAATATCATTATGAGACTTGATGTTGGGTGATTTAAGACAGTGGGCTGGAGAAAGATCATCAACAGAATTGATTTTGGGTGGGCTGAGACAGTGCGTTGGAGAAAGATAATCTAGAGAATTGATGTTAGGTGGTCTAAGACAGTGGGCTGGAGAAAGATCATCACGAGAATTGATGCTGGATGGCCTGAGACAGTGGGCTGGAGAAAGATCATCAAGACAATTGATGCTGGATGGCCTTAGACAGCGGGCTTGAGACAGATCATCAAGAGAATTGATGCTGGATGGCCTAAGAGAGTGGGCTGGAGAAAGATTATCAAGAGAATTAATGCTGGTGGCATGAGACAGTGGGTTGGACAAGGATCATCAAGAGAACTGATGTTAGGTGGTCCTAGACAGTGGGCTGGAGAAAGATCATCAAGAGGATTGATGCTGGATGGCTTAAGACAGTGGGCTGGAGAAAGATCATCAAAAGCAGTGATGCTGGTGGCCTGAGAGAGTGGGTTGGAGAAAGATCATCAAGAGAATTGATGCTGGTGGCTAGAGAGAGTGGGCTGGAGAAAGATCATCAAGAGGATTGATGCTGGATGGCTTAAGACAGTGGGCTAGAGAAATATCATCAAGAGAATTGATGCTGGTGGCCTGAGAGAGTGGGCTGGAGAAAGATCATCAAGAGAATTGATATTATGTGGTCTAAGACAGTGGGCTGGAGAAAGATCATCAAAAGAATTGATGCTGGATGGTTATAGACAGTGGAATGGAGACATATCATCAAGAGAATTGATGCTGGTGGAATGACACAGTTGACTGGAGAAATATCATCAAGAGAATTGGTGCTGTATGGCCTGAGACAGTGGGCAGGAGAAAGATCATCAAGAGAATTGATGCTGAGTGGTGTAAGACAGTGCGACTGGAGAAGTATCATGAAGAGAATTGATGCTGGTGGAATGACACAGTGGGCTGAATAAAGATCATCAAGAGAATTTATGCTGGTGGCCTGAAACAGTAGACTGGAGAAAGATCATAAAGAGAATTGATGCTGAGTGGTGTAAGACAGTGGGCTGGAGAAAGATCATCAAGAGAATTACTTATGGTGGCCTGAGATAATGGGATGGAGAAAGATCATCAAAAGAATTGATGCTGGTGGTCATAGACAGTAGGTTGGAGAAAGATCATCAAGGCAATTGATGTTAGGTGGTCCTAGACAGTGGGCTTTAGAAAGATAATCAAGAAAATTGATGCTGGATGGCTTAAGACAGTGGGCTGGGGAAAGATCATCAAGAGAATTGATGCTGGTGGCCTGAGACAGTGGGCTGGAGAAAGATCATCAAGAGAATTGATGCTGAGTGGTGTAAGACAGTGCGACTGGAGAAATGTCATCAAGAGAATTGATGCTGGATGGCTTGAGACAGTGGGCTGAATAAAGTTCATCAAGAGAATTTATGCTGGTGGCCTGAGACAGTAGACTGGAGAAAGATCATCAAGAGAATTGATGCTGAGTGGTGTAAGACAGTGAGCTGGAGAAAGATCATCAAAAGAATTAATTCTGGTGTCCTGAGATAGTGGGATGGAGAAAGATCATCATAAGAATTGATGCTGGTGGCCTGATAAAGTCGGCTGTAGAAAGATCATCAAGACAATTGATGTTAGGTGGTCTAAGACAGTGGACTGGAGAAAGATCATCAAAAGAATTGATGTTAGGTGGTATTAGACAGTGGGCTGGAGAAAGATCATAAAGAGAATTGATGCTGGATGGTTTTAGGACAGTGGAATGGACACAGATCATCAAGAGAATTGATGCTGGTGGAATGACACAGTGGGCTGGAGAAATATCATCAAGAGAATTGATCCTGGTGGCCTGAGACAGTGGGCTGGAGAAAGATCATCAAGAGAATTGATGCTGAGTGGTGTAAGACAGTGCGACTGGAGAAATGTCATCAAGAGAATTGATGCTGGATGGCCTGAGACAGTGGGCTGAATAAAGATCATCAAGAGAATTTATGCTGGTGGCCTGAGAAAGTAGACTGGAGAAAGATCATAAAGAGAATTGATGCTGAGTGGTCTAAGACAGTGGGCTGGAGAAAGATCATCAAGAGAATTGATGCTGGATGGCTTAAGACAGTGGGCTGGAGAAAGATCATCAAGAGAATTGATGCTGGTGGCCTGAGAGAGTAGGATGGAGAAAGATCATCAAGACAATTGATGTTAGGTAGTCTAAGACAGTGGACTGGAGAAAGATCATCAAAAGAATTGATGTTAGGTTGCATTAGACAGTGGGCTGGAGAAAGATCATCAAGAGAATTGATGCTGGATGGCCTAAGACAGTGGGCTAGAGAAAGATCATCAAGAGAATTGATGCTGGTGGCCTGAGACAGTGGGCTGGAGAAAGATCATCAAAAGAATTGATGTTATGTGGTCTAAGACAGTGGGCTGGAGAAAGATCATCAAGAGAATTGATGCTGGATGGTTTTAGACAGTAAGGTGGAAACAGATCATTAAGAGAATTGATGCTGGTGGAATGAGACAGTGGGCTGGAGAAATATCATCAAGATAATTGATCTGGTGGCCTGAGACAGTGGGCTGGAGAAAGATCATCAAAAGAATTGATGTTATGTGGTCTAAGACAGTGGGCTCGAGAAAGATCATCAAGAGAATTGATGCTGGATGGTTTTAGACAGTGGGGTGGAGACAGATCATCAAGAGAATTGATGTTGAGTGATCTAAGAAAGTGGGCTGGAGAAAGATCATCAACAGAATTGATACTTGGTGGCCTGAGACAGTGGGCTGGAGAAAGATCATCAAGAGAATTAATACTAGTTGGTCTGAGTCTGGGCTGGAGAAAGATCATTATGAGAATTGATGTTGGGTGATCTAAGACAGTGGGCTGGAGAAAGATCATCAACAGAATTGATATTGGGTGGGCTGAGACAGTGGGTTGGAGAAAGATAATCTAGAGAATTGATGTTAGGTGGTCTAAGACAGTGGGCTGGAGAAAGATCATCACGAGAATTGATGCTGGATGGCCTGAGACAGTGGGCTGGAGAAAGATCATCAAGACAATTGATACCTGGATGGCCTTAGACAGCGGGCTTGAGAAAGATCATCAAGAGAATTGATGCTGGATGGCCTAAGAGAGTGGGCTGGAGAAAGATTATCAAGAGAATTAATGCTGGTGGCATGAGACAGTAGGCTGGAGAAAGATCATCAAGAAACTTGATGTTAAGTGGTCTAAGACAGTGGGCTGGAGAAAGATCATCAAGAGAATTGATGCTGGATGGCCTGAGACAGTGGGTTGGAGAAGGATCATGAAGAGAATTGATGTTAGGTGGTCCTAGACAGTGGGCTGGAGAAAGATCATCAAGAGGATTGATGCTGGATTGCTTAAGACAGTGGGCTGGAGAAAGATCATCAAAAGAATTTATGCTGGTGGCCTGAGAGAGTGGGTTGGAGAAAGATCATCAAGAGAATTGATGCTGGTGGCCTGAGAGAGTGGGCTGGAGAAAGATCATCAAGAGGATTGATGCTGGATGGTTTTAGACAGTGGAATGGAGACATATCATCAAGAGAATTGATGCTGGTGGAATGACACAGTGGACTGGAGAAATATCATCAAGAGAATTGGTGCTGTATGGCCTGAGACAGTGGGCTGGAGAAAGATCATCAAGAGAATTGATGCTGAGTGGTCTAAGACAGTGGGCTGGAGAAAGATCATCAAGAGAATTTATGCTGGATGGCCTAAGACAGTGGGCTAGAGAAAGATCATCAAGAGAATTGATGCTGGTGGCCTGAGACAGTAGGTTGGAGAAAGATCATCAAGGCAATAGATGTTAGGTGGTCCTAGACAGTGGGCTGGAGAAAGATATTCAAGAAAATTGATGCTGGATGGCTTAAGACAGTGGGCTGGAGAAAGATCATCTAGAGAATTGATGCTGGTGGCCTGAGACAGTGGACTGGAGAAAGATCATCAAGAAAATTGAAGCTGAGTGGTGTAAGACAGTGCGACTGGAGAAATGTCATCAAGAGAATTGATGCTGGATGGCTTGAGACAGTGGGCTGAATAAAGATCATCAAGAGAATTTATGCTGGTGGCCTGAGACAGTAGACTGGAGAAAGATCATCAAGAGAATTGATGCTGAGTGGTGTAAGACAGTGAGCTGGAGAAAGATCATCAAAAGAATTAATTCTGGTGTCCTGAGATAGTGGGATGGAGAAAGATCATCATAAGAATTGATGCTGGTGACCTGATAAAGTAGGCTGGAGAAAGATCATCAAGACAATTGATGTTAGGTGGTCTAAGACAGTGGACTGGAGAAAGATCATCAAAAGAATTGATGTTAGCTGGTATTAGACAGTGGGCTGGAGAAAGATCATCAAGAGAATTGATGCTGGATGGCCTAAGACAGTGGGCTAGAGAAAGATCATCAAGAGAATTGATGCTGGTGGCCTGAGACAGTGGGCTGGAGAAAGAGCATCAAAAGAATTGATGCTGGATGGTTTTAGACAGTGGGGTGGAGACAGATCATTAAGAGAATTGGTTCTGATGGAATGAGACAGTGGGCTGGAGAAATATCATCAAGAGAATTGATGCTGGTGGCCTGAGACAGTGGACTGGAGAAAGATCATCAAAAGAATTTATGTTATGTGGTCTAAGACAGTGAGCTGGAGACAGATCATCAAGAGAATTGACGCTGGATGGTTGTAGACAGTGGGGTGGAGACAGATCATCAAGAGAATTGATGTTTAGTGATCTAAGACAGTGGGCTGGAGACATATCATTAACAGAATTGATACTTGGTGGCTTGAGACAGTGGGCTGGAAAAGATCATCAAGAGAATTGATACTAGGTGGTCTGAGTCTGGGCTGGAGAAAGATCATTATGAGAATTGATTTTGGGTGATCTAAGACAGTGGGATGGAGAAAGATCATCAACAGAATCGATATTGGGTGGCCTGAGACAGTGGGTTGTAGAAAGATAATCTAGAGAATTGATGTTAGGTGGTCTAAGACAGTGGGCTGGAGAAAGATCATCACGAGAATTGATGCTGGATGGCCTGGGACAGTGGGCTGGAGAAAAATCATCAAGACAATTGATGCTGGATGGCCTTAGACAGCGGGCTTGAGAAAGATCATCAAGAGAATTGATGCTGGATGGCCTGAGAGAGTCTGCTGGAGAAAGATCATCAAGAGAATTAATGCTGGTGGCATGAGACAGTAGGCTGGAGAAAGATCATCAAGAAACTTGATGTTAAGTGGTCTAAGACAGTGGGCTGGAGAAAGATCATCAAGAGAATTGATGCTGGATGGCCTGAGACAGTGGGCTGGAGAGAGATCATCAAGAGAATTGATGCTGAGTGGTCTAATACAGTGGGCTGGAGAAAGATCATCAAGAGAATTTATGCTGGATGGCCTAAGACAGTGGGCTAGAGAAAGATCATCAAGAGAATTGATGCTGGTGGCCTGAGACAGTGGGCTAGAGAAAGATCATCAAGAGAATTGATGCTGGTGGCCTGAGACAGTGGGCTGGAGAAAGATCATCAAAAGAATTGATGTTATGTGGTCTAAGACAGTGGGCTGGAGAAAGATCATCAAGAGAATTGATGCTGGATGGTTTTAGACAGTGGGGTGGAGACAGATCATCAAGAGAATTGATGCTGGTGTAATGAGACAGTGGGCTGGAGAAATATCATCAAGAGAATTGATGCTGGTGGCCTGAGACAATGGGCTGGAGAAAGGTCATCAAGAGACTTGATACTGGATGGTGTAAGACAGTGGGCTGGAGAAATGTCATCAAGAGAAATTATGCTCGATGGCCTGAGACAGTGGGCTGGAGAAAGATCATCAAGAGAATTGATGTTAGGTGGTCTAAGACAGTGAGCTGGAGAAAGGTCATCAAGAGAATTGATACTAGGTGGCCTGAGGCAATGGGCTGTAGAAAGATCATCAAGAGAATTGATGCTGGATGGCCTGAGACAGTGGGTTGGAGAAGGATCATCAAGAGAATTGATGTTAGGTGGTCTTAGACAGTGGGCTGGACAAAGATCATCAAGAGAATTGATGCTGGATGGCTTAAGACAGTGGGCTGGAGAAAGATCATCAAGAGAATTGATGCTGGTGGCCTGAGAGAGTGGGCTGGAGAAAGATCATCAAGAGAATTGATGCTGGTGGCCATTGGACAGTGGGCTAGAGAAAGCTCATCAAAAGAATTGATGCTGGTGGCCTGACAGCGTGGGTTGGAGAAAGATCATCAAGAGGATTGATGTTATGTGGTCTAAGACAGTGGGCTGGAGAAAGATCATCAAGAGAATTGATGCTGTATGGCCTGAGACAGTGGGCTGGAGAAAGATCATAAAGAGAATTGATGCTGAGTGGTGTAAAACAGTGCGACTGGAGAAATATCATCAAGAGAATTGATGCTGATGGAATGACACAGTGGGCTGGAGAAATATCATCAAGAGAATTGATGCTGGTGGCCTGAGACAGTAGACTGGAGAAAGATCATCAAGAGAATTGATGCTGAGTGTTGTAAGACAGTGGGCTGGAGAAAGATCATCAAGAGAATTAATTCTGGTGGCCTGAGATAATGGGATGGAGAAAGATCATCAAAAGAATTGATGCTGGTGGCCTGAGACAGTGGGCTGGAGAAAGATCATCAAGAGAAATTATGCTGAGTGGTGTAAGACATTGGCCTGGAGAAAGATCATCAAGAGAATTAATTCTGGTGGCCTGAGATAATGGGATGGAGAAAGATCATCAAAAGAATTGATGCTGGTGGCCTGAGACAGTAGGCTGGAGAAAGATCAACAAGGCAATTGATGTTAGGTGGTCTAAGACAGTGGACTGGAGAAAGATCATCAAAAGAATTCATGTTAGGTGGTATTAGACAGTGGGCTGAAGAAAGATCATCAAGAGAATTGATACTGGATGGCCTAAGACAGTGGGCTAGAGAATGATCATCTAGAGAATTGATGCTGGTGGCCTGAGACAGTGGGCTGGAGAAAGATCATCAACAGAATTGATGATGGTAGCCTGAGACAGTAGGCTGGAGAAAGATCATCAAGACAATTGATGTTAGTTGGTCTAAGACAGTGGACTGGAGAAAGATCATCAAAAGAATTGACGTTAGGTGGTATTAGACAGTGGGCTGGAGAAAGATCATCAAGAGAATTGATACTGGATGGCCTAAGACAGTGGGCTAGAGAAAGATCATCTAGAGAATTGATGCTGGTGGCCTGAGACATTGGGCTGGAGAAAGATCATCAAGAGAATTGATGTTATGTGGTCTTCTTCTTCTTATTCTTTCATCCGGAGGTTTTTTTTTCTTTTTCGGATGTGATTGCGTTGTGCCTGTTTACAGCAGAGCTGCGTTCTTGTGCCGTTAGGCCGACACATCCGACTTCTGCGGGCATTTGTTGACCGGGTTAACCTTCCCGGGTTATGTGGTCTAAGACGTGGACTGGAGAAAGATCATCAAAAGAATTGATGTTATGTGGTCTAAGACAGTGGGCTGGAGAAAGATCATCAAGCGAATTGATGTTAGGTGGTCTTAGACAGTGGGCTGGAGACAGATCATCAAGAGAATTGATGCTGGTGGAATGAGACAGTGGGCTGGAGAAATATCATCAAGAGAATTGATACTGAATGGTGTAAGACAGTGGGCTGGAGAAATGTCATCAAGATAAATTATGCTCGATGGCCTGAGACAGTGGGCTGGAGAAAGATCATCAAGAGAATTGATGTTAGGTGGTCTAAGACAGTGAGCTGGAGAAAGGTCATCAAGAGAATTGATACTGTGTGGCCTAAGTCAGTGATCTGTAGAAAGATAATCAACAGAATTGATGCTGGTGGCCTGAGACAATGGGCTGTAGAAAGATCATCAAGAGAATTAATGCTGGTGGCCTGGGACTGTGGTCTGTAGAAAGATCATCAAGAGAATCGATGTTAGGTGGTCTAAACCCGTGGGCTGGAGAAAGATCATCAAAAGAAATTATGCTGGGTGGCCTAAGACAGTTTGGCTGGAGAAAGATCAAGAGAATTGATCGAAACACCAAATACCGAGAACCGTGAAGATGCGTGAACGCCTACAACATACATCAGTCTACATTATGATAATGAACCTAGGCGCAAACCCATGGCGCCGGAGACGACCGCTATGCCCTGACTCCCCGTGCCCACCATGAACGTGTCACGACTTAGAAAACTCTGGCGCCCACAGCTGTTGCCACGCAGATTCATCCGTGGAAACCTGAGCGACCTTGGCAGCAAGTTAAGTGGAGCATGACTGACAGAAAGTACATCACAACAGCTGGGGCAGGCTTGGCACCAGGTGACCCCAGCCTGTGACCGTTGTTTTCAGGGCAGTTTTTTCACTGTCAGCTTTTAATACCTCCCTGGGGGGTGTTTGATAACAGACCTGTAGGTTTTATTAAGTGAATGTGTGACTCAGGGCAGAAGTGAGTAGATGGTTGAATGGGAGAGTGCATGAATTAGTGAGTACAGTTGTGGGTGTGTGCTACAGTGAGTGAGTGAGTGCGTGAGCGAATGAATGGGTGACTCCGTGAGCGAATGAGTAAGTGAGTGCGTGGGTGAATGAGTGTGTGAGTTAGTGAATAGAAAACTTAGCACATGACAGAATGAGTCACTACCCAGTTAGCATATGAGTGAGTGAGTGATTATATGTAGGCGTATATAAGTGAGTGAGTGAGTTAGTGAGTGCGTGCGTGAGTGAGTGAGTGAGTTAGTGCGTGCGTGAGTGAGTGAGTGCGTGAGTGAGTGAGTGAGTGAGTGAGTGAGCGAGTGCGTATATGAGTATGTGAATACATGAATAAATGAGTGAGTTAATGGACGCTTTACTTGACAGAAAATTTCCTAGCACACAATATGAGGTGTCTCATGATCAAGGTTTGCAGTGACCAAGTCTTCTCTTCATCGCCAAGCCGGAATTCCTGGCAGACACCAACCTGATTCACAATGAGCGGAGCGACCATGGTCACCAATGTGACGAAGCCGGTCGAGGTTTTAATCTTCGGGGTCGCTACAAGGTCGTCTCGCGATGATACTAGACAATCAGTACCCACGGCGTGCACCCACCGCTTGTGGAGCTCAAAAGCATGATCAGAATGAGGGTGGCTATCTGGATGAATCCAAGTTATCACCAGTCTCCAGTTTTCCTAGTTACTTGGTTTTGGTTGGCTGATGGGTTCAACTAATCAACAAGTCCAATAACTTCAACCGGTTCATCCACTCCAACCAATCTAATCACCCCAACCAGTACAAATAATCCAGCTTCCCCAAACAATCTAACCACCATATCTTGAGTTGAGTTGAGCTAAGAACCGACATACTGCTCTAAGGACAATCCCATACGCACTCTGTCCCCTCGTTCAACAGCTAGCGAAGAGTCATACTATTAATCGTTCCCACCGCTATCTGATTGAAAGTTCTCCCCCCTCTACCGTGTGTCCACCTTGTCGAGGTAGAGGGGCTTGTGTGTTCCAATGACCCCAAGAGCTATGCCGACGGTAGCACAGCTACTGGTAGGGTCACCCATGTCGGACAGGTCAAGGGAGAGGGACCAGACCAAGTGACACACAAACCTGCTGCCTTGTAGGTAGACTGGGGACAGTCAAAGGCTAGGGAAAGCACCCCAAACAAATGCTTGTCAAAATCGGATGTACTGAGCCACAGGCTTGACAAAGCAGTGCAACGTAACTTAATTCATGATGTCACAAATTAAAATTAATCGTTATGGTGCTAATCCCGTGAAGTCCCATCAGGCGGTGATAGTGCCGGGCCCCCTGCCTCGAGGGGGTCCACCCATGACTACTGGTGGTCACCTTCCCCTGTGCTGTGGAGTCAAGGCACAGAGGAGTAGGTTAAGAGCTATTGACCAAACACCCCGGACACTCAACATACTACAGTGGAATGCCGAAGGAGTTTATAACAAGAAAGCCTCCCTAACACAGCGTCTTCATAAAGATAGAATAGATGTGGCATGCATTCAAGAGACACACCTCAACGCCAATCGCACATTTTCAGTCGAGGGATATCAGGCCACACGTTTCGACCGTGAAGGACACAAAGGAGGAGTTGTAATACTTGTACGAAATACAATACCTTGCAGCGAAGTATCTGTGATCTCTGACAACCAAACGGAAATTATAGGTGTTGATATAATGATAAAGGACATGAAAATAAGAATTTACAATCTGTATAGCCCAGCAGATAAGGATCTTACACTCTCAAACATGAAAATAACTGACACAAATTGCATTGTTGTCGGAGACTTTAATAGCCGTTCAGAAAGATGGGGATACCCAGATACTGACAAAAGAGGAGATGAAGTGGAGGACTGGGAAATAGACTCAAATCTCCATCTACTCAACAAAGTGGATGACACACCGAGCTTCTACTCCAGAAGATGGATTACCACTTCTACTCCAGACTTAGCTTTCTGCACAGGAGACATCCTCCACAAAATCGATCGCCACGTGCTTGACCAATTAGCAGGTAGTGACCACAGACCGATCAAGCTTGTAATGAATATGGAGTATGTTCCACAGGAGCAAAAGCCTTTGCCCCGCTGGAATTACAAACGAGCAGATTGGGACAGATTTGCCATACTAACAGACAAATATTGTGAAAACATAAATACACGATATGGCAACATGAAGCAAATGGTGGAAAAGTCTAAACAGAGCAATAATACAGGCGGCCACTGAGTCTATTCCAAGAGGAGCGAGGAAAAATTACAAACCATACTGGACTGAAGAACTACAAATTTTGGAGGACAAAGTTGAAGATGCTAGGAAGACCGCAGAGAGAGAACAAACAACTGAAGCGAACATCTCTCTCAAAGCCATCTCAGCAAAATATAAAAGAACAGTAAATCAAACAACAAGAGATTGTTGGAGGGAAAAAACAGAAAACCTGAATTTTGACAGGGATGGAAACAAACTATGGAAACTAGTGAAAGCCATGAACAATGAAGGACCTAGAAACAAACAAATAACAATTAAACAAGGAAATGCCTTGCTTACAGGAAAAAAGGCTGCAAATGCACTAATGGAACACTATGCCAGTGCAAACCACATTGATATTACAACCGAACAGAAGAAAGCAATCAAAGATAAACAGATGCATCATAGAAATACAGAGACAGCAGCAGAATATATGATGGCAAATCTAACAATGGAAGAAATGGAACAGGCAATGAATACCCTAAAAAAGAAGAAATCACCAGGAAAGGATGGAATCACAAATGAAATGCTAATAGGACTAGGCACTAAGGCAAAAAAGAAACTACTAGCAGTCATAAACTACAGCTGGAAGAGGGGAATAGTCCCACAGGCATGGAAGGAAGCTATACTAATACCAGTCCCAAAGAAAGGAAAAGACCTGGAAGAACCAAATGGCTATCGACCTATCAGTCTACTTAGCTGTGTAGGAAAATTAATGGAACGCATTATCAATGGCAGGCTAACATGGCATCTGGAAGAAAACCAACTCTTAACACCACACCAAGCAGGATTCAGAAAGTACAGATCCACTGAAGATCAAATAACCTATATAGCTCAGGAAATAGAGGATGCCTTCCAAGAGAAAAAACACACACTAGCGGTCTGGGTAGATTTAGAAAAAGCATTTGATAAAGTATGGAAGGAAGGACTGAAAGTAAAACTGCAAAAAATGCATGTTTGTGGGAAAATGTACAATTGGATCAGCCACTACCTTGAGAACAGAACTGCCAGGACAAAAGTACAAGGACAAACCAGCAAAATGATGCTGTTGGAGCAAGGTGTCCCCCAAGGAGGAGTTCTTTCACCAACATTATTCCTAGCATATATAAACGACATCACGGAAAATTTTCCAGCCAGAGTACACACATCATCCTTTGCAGATGACCTAGCCATATGGACATCTGAAGAATATATTAGTACAGCTAACAGCAGAATACAGCAAGCCCTATTAGCGCTAGAGGACTGGTCAAAATCATGGCTAGTGAAGATAAGTGAGGAGAAAACAACATGCACAGTGTTCTCACTCTCAACTAAAACTCAGCAACCTAAGCTGGTATTGAATGGAAAAATATTGCGCCATGAAGAAAATCCAAACTATCTAGGAGTCACATTTGATCGTCGCCTGACATGGAAAACACAGGTTGAGAAAAATCGAACAAGAGCAAGGCAAAGAATGGCAATCATGAAAAAGCTTGCTGGTACAACGTGGGGAGCAGATGAGAAAGTTCTTAAGAAGTTATATACTGGACGGGTGAGGCCAGTACTGGAATATGGCATTGCAGCTTGGGCAACAGCAGCTAAGTCAAACTTTAACAAAATAAGTAGAGTCCAAAATCAAGGAATGCGAATCATAACTGGAAGCCTGAAGACAACGCCTATTAATGAATTAGAAAAGATCACTTGTTTACAACCAATGCAGGATAGAAGAGATAGCAGAGCCCAGCAACAAGCTGAAAAATTTAGAAGATTGACAGACCACCCTATGTATAAAAGGTTTAGTGGTTTTGGAAAGGGAAGACTGAAGCGTAGCAACTTTGTAGAAACTGCAAAACGAAAGATTAGGGCAGATCCCATACTTAACATATCAACAGTCAGACCCATTTACAATGCAGACAAGTTCCCAGCTTGGAGACAGCAGCAACTGCCTGAGATGATAGAAAACATTCCTTGTATTGAGAAAAAGAACACTCAGCATGAAACCGAAAGAAGAGAAATAACCCTAAACTACATAAAAGAACATTACCCAAGCAGCAATTGGACCCATGCATATACAGATGGATCAGCCAAAAATTCAGTAGAGAATGGAGGAGGAGGAATTCTCCTAAATTTAAAAAATGGAGTGAAAAAAACAAGTTCAGTGGCAACTGGAAAGTTTTCAAGTAACTTCAAAGCGGAGGTAGAGGCTCTGAAAACTGCAGCAGAAATGCTCTTGATGGAGGAAAATAAAGAGAAGCAAATAGCTATCTTCACAGATGCAAAGTCAGCTGTCTCAATACTGAAGAGCAAAAACAGCACAGAACTAGCTGACCTAAGAGCAGCACTCCATGGTCTATGCCAGAAATCCCAAAAAGTTGTAATACAGTGGATCCCATCACATTGCAGTATACCTGGAAATGAAGAGGCTGACAGACTGGCAAAAGAGGGCGGACGACTACCACAGCCTGACATAGACATAACCTATAATGAGGCAAAGAGGTTGATAAAAAGCACTTATAGAACCAAATGGGAATCAGAGCATCCAGGCCACCAGAAGGATGATGCATATTACAAACTCGACCGAAGAGAACAAGTAACAATCTTCAGACTCCGCACAGGACATAACAGGCTGAAATACCACTTGTTCAACAAACTAAAGATAGGAGATACAGATGAATGTAATTGTGGAACTGGTAAAATGACAGCTAAACATTTGCTGCAAGAGTGCCCAATATATGCAGAACAGAGAAAGATATTTTGGCCCACACCTGCTTCATTCGAGGACAAGCTCTATGGAGATATCAACAAGCTCAAGTCGACTGCAGCTTACTTTAACTGTATTCAGGTTGACATTTAAATGTACATGAAGAAGTATTTAGACTGCCACACTTCATACCACAGGCATGTCGGTTACACAAGCCTCCCAGAGGCATGAAATGGAATATTGCTTGGATAGCAAATCCATTACGTGGAAAGTCCGAATCGAAAGCTCACTGTGTGGGCTTCATAAAAGGTGGAAAAAGTGTCCTAGTGGCACAAAATGGAATATTGCTCGGATAGCAAATCCATTACGTGGAAAGTCCAAATCGAAAGCTCACTGTGTGGGCTTCATAAAAGGTGGAAAAAGTGTCCTAGTGGCACAAAATGGAATATTGCTCGGATAGCAAATCCATTACGTGGAAAGTCCGAATCGAAAGCTCACTGTGTGGATGTCATCTGGAAACTGCATTCTTCTGGCTTCTAGAAGAACAGCCTATGGTAAACGGAAGGCCCAATATACGGAAGTGAGGCTAAGCAGCCATGTGCAGGACGTGACGATTCCTTGGGTGAGCCCAGTACCAGAGCGCTGTGTGATGGCTCTGCAATTATGGAAGCCTCCTTGGATGGCGGGGAATGCCCATGGTCTGCCCCTGCCTTCCCTTGAGGACTGACCAGGATGCCTTTGGCTGTTCTATATGGGCCAAGATGGGATGGGAGATAACACCACAACAGTGAGAGTCTAACGTCCTAAGAAACCCCCGGGAAGGTTAACCCGGTCAACAAATGCCCGCAGAAGTCGGATGTGTCGGCCTAACGGCGCAAGAACGCAGCTCTGCTGTAAACAGGCACAACGCAATCACGTCCGAAAAAAAAAACTCCGGATGAACAAAGAAGAAGAAGAAGAAGAAAGTTCTCCTGGTCTTCCCTCTCGGTTTTGAAATTCTTCCAGAATTCCTGCTGATCCCCCGAAATCGCATTCTTTCCACATAGGGTTCTTAATCTGTTCCCCCGCCTTCTCCACCTGGTCCCACGTGCGCAAGACCACCTCTCCCTTGCCCATAGGTAATATTCCACTAAGAAGTGCCTTCCCTGCCAGCTTATCAGCCTGTTCATTTTATCGCAGCCCCGTTTGGCCAAGCCAAAATGTCCATACAATTCTTACAATCTGTGACCTAACTAATTCATCCAATCCTCTCTTTGTTAATCAATCTAACTTCACCATACAATCTAACCACTCTAACAAACCAAAACACTACAATCAATCAAACCACCATAGCCAATCTAACCAACTCAACAAATGCAGGCACTCAAACCAATATAACCACCGAAACTATTGTATTCAATTCAACCACTCCAACTAATCTAACCACTCCAACCAAACCAAGCTATTCAATCACTCACACCACTCCGCAGGTTCCAATCACTCCGTCTAGTCCAACCACTCCAACTAACCCAACCAATCCTACCGCTCCCACAAACCTAGCCAACCCATGCACTCCAACCACTCCAACCACTCCAATCAATCCAACCACTCCAATCAGTCCAACCACTTCAACGTGTCCAATAAATCCAAACACTACTACCACTCCAGCCACACCAGTCAATCTAACCACTCTAACCAAATCAACTACTCCAATCAATCTAACCACTCTAACCAAATCAACCATTCCAATCAATCTAACCACTCTAATCAAATCAACTACTGCAATCAATGTAACCATTCTACAAAAATCAACCACTTCAATCAATCTAACCACTCTAACCAAATCAACGACTCCTATCAATCTAACCACTCTAAACAAATAAACCACTCCTATAAATCTAACCACTCTAAACAAATCAACCACACATATAAATCTAGCCACTCTAAACAAATAAACCTAAGCAATCAATCTAAACACTCTAACTAAGTAAACCACTCAAATCAATCTAACCACTCTAACCAACAGAGTTCTGTACATCCTTTTCAGTTTGCATCCAACTAGACAGAAAATGCAGACAAGAAAATCCAGCTGCTGTGGAGGCGAAAGTACAGGCTTTGATCTTCGAGAATTCTTTGGAGGGTGATGCTGACATTACACAGATGGGTCGGTCGTTCGCCAAGTGAGAAGTTCATGGGCTTTTACGGCTCAGGCCGGAGGGGGAATCGTGAAAGAAGATTCTGGTGCTTTTGCTTTTCCCACAGATAGCCTGACTATGGAAGTCATGGCAGTAAGTAAAGCAATAACATGGCTCGAGACACAGGCATTCAATAGGGCATGAATGCGTCCTGATTGACTCAATGAGTATGCTCAGGAAGATAGAGATGGGTTGAATCCGAAGACAGTGGTTGTTGTCTATGGGGTGGTCACGCCTGGCAAAGATTAGTTTCATTTTTGTGCCAGGGCATGTGGGTGTCCAAGGAAATGAGCAGGCGGACAAGCTTGCAGGTAAGGCTACTATGGAGGGCGGACGAGCCATGGACCAGGCTGAAATACTGAATTTTCTACGAGAAGTAAGTCGTTTGCGAGAACCAAGTGATGCCTGTGAATCTACAACCATGGTCTGCTGCGAGAACAGCAAGTTAAAAGAGGTGTGGTCAAACAAGAACACTACGCAGGAAACCGAAGAATATTAACAAACCAACATAGAACTGGTGTCAGTCGCTACACGCTGCGGGAGTTACTGAAGATGGGATCCGAGCACTTATGGACTGAATGGTTTGATGTGCATTGAGGATGATCTGTCGACAGACTAACAAACCAACCAACCAACCAACCAACCAGGGAACCAACCAGCCAACCAGCTAACCAGCCAACCTGTGCAAGCAACCAAGCAACTAACTAACTAACTAACTAACTGAACTAACTAACTAACTAACTAACTAGCTAACTGAACTAACTAACTAACTAACTAACTAAATAACTAACTGACTGAATTAACTAACTAACTAACTAACTAACTAACTAACTAACTAGCTAACTAACTGAACTAACTAACTAACTAACTAACTGAACTAACTAACTAACTGAACTAACCGAACTGCTTGCTTGCTTGCTTGTGTTCGTTGGCTTGAGCTCCAACGCGAAGTCCTGTATGTCGGATGAAGGCATTCTGCTGTCCAACATCGGTGTGATGTCATACAGGACCTGAGGTTTGCGTGAGTATCCGTTGTCCCATGTCTGGCTTATTGCTGTGCAGACTGGTGGTTCCTCGCCATACAGGCAGACACTCTCCGACTTCGGAGGAACTAACCGAACTAACTGAACTAACTAACTAACTGAACTAACCGAACTAACTGAACTAACCAAAGTAACTGAACTAATTGAACTTACTATCTAACTGAACTAACCGAACTAACTGAACTAACTAAACTAACTGAACTAACTAACTAACTGAACTAACTGAACTAACCGAACTAACTGAACTAACTAACTAAAGGAACTAACTGAACTAACCGAACCAACTAAACTAACTGAACTAATCGAACTAACTGAACCAACTAAACTGACTGAACTAACTGAACTAATCGAACTAACTGAACCAACTAAACTAACTAAACTAACTGAACTAACTAACTAACTAACAGTGTTACTATTCTGTGCTTCCTCTTGTAGTCCCAGTGCCACACGGGCGGAAAACCTCATTAATCGTCTCCTACGACATGTATGGTAAGTTACGTGTGTATGTTAAATGTTAGTGTATTTTTCCTGTTGAAGCAGAGACCGCATTTCGAGATGACGTGGTCGAGTCCAACGTGGTCGTCATCCACAACAATGAATTAAAGCACAGAAGTCACAAACAATATGTTGCACGATTTAATGCCTGGTATATTTCGCTGCAACTCGTCAGGTGCATACTGCAGAGTTATATATCACCTGAAGTGAGTGGCACCTTACAGTCTTGACAGACCAAAGTATGTGAGTTGGAATGTGGCCAACATTATATCACAATGCCTGGGCAGAGCTTCAGAGAAACATGTGGTGCCCAAACGACATGTTCCCTCTCTCGGCCTTGACCTGTCTGGTCCAGAGGAATGGGTAACCGATACGTCTGGAACAAGGTAGGCTGCAGACGCTGGCGACTCAGCGTCAAACCTCCGAGATCTCGCCTCCACGAGCAGGTGGCGAGTGATGGCCAGACCCTGGCACCCAAGGGACCCGACTTAGAGGCGTTCAGCCAAGTCCCACAGGTGAGGGCCTCGTACGCGCCTCAGTCACAAGACTACATGAATAATAAATACTTAAGCTGAAACTATTACAACGCAGTCTCAGGTATTGTTCTAATGTGGAACATCTGTTATCCCCGCGGTTATTTCAAATTTACAATGAACTCTCTCTGTGTGCACAAAACTGGCTGGAACTGCTTAATTGCTAACGCCTTAGTATATTTGCTGCCTTCTTGACAACGAAGGAGTTGTGTTTTAATTTTATTTTATAATTTTATAAAATCTCATAAAATCTCTTTATAAAATCTCAGTTAGCCTCGAATGATGTGTAGATGAAATAATGTATGAAAGAGAGTGATAGTAGGGCAGAATGTTAGACGGGCCTGCGTGCCCAATTCTTAACCATTTTCAAATAAAGTGTATTCGTTCGTTTCTTCGTTCGTGTTCTGGATCAGCTCTATTGATGATAGTCCTCTACATCACCGTCTCAGTCCGCCCAGCTGCCTAATTTGTCTCAGTCTGCCCCTGCCTCTTCCACAAATGATTTCTAATGCCTTGTTTCTCTTTTTAAAATATTGCATGCTTTTTTTTCAGGAACTTGCCATCAAGCCTTTGCTTTCTGAACGAGAAGTCAACACTGAAGTCCAACTTAATGCCGGTGTATGGATTGAAAAGTCTATCTCGCCATCAATGCACCGGAAGTTTAAGAGCGAGGGAGCATTCCTTTCGGGCATTTCTCATTATGTGACCAAAGAAGGCTGTTTCCCTCTTGTCATCATCGTCATCATCATCATCATCATCATCATCACCATCATCATCATCATCATCATCATCATCATCACCATCGTCATCATCATCATCATCATCATCATCGTCGTCGTCATCATCATCATCATCATCATCATCATCATCACCATCATCATCATCATCATCATCGTCATCATCATCACCATCACCATCATCATCATCATCATCATCATCATCACCTTCATCATCATCCTGTGCATAGCCGGCTGCTGTGGATGATCATGCCTCTCCACAAACCGCGATCTCGACATCATGGATCAACTCGTGTGTTGACTCCCTTCCGTGCCATGGAACAAGAATGTCAAGAATCTTCTCCCTCTGCCTTCCTCTATCTTTCTTTCAGCAAATCTTGCCGGTTGTCACGACATGCTCCCGTTTTTGTCTTCTTATAACGTGGCCAAAATATGATGACTGCTTCTTTCTGATGTTTATGATAAGTTGTCGTTGTGACTCAGCTTCCCTTAAAACGTCCAGATTGCTCATTTTGGCTGTCCAATTAATTTTCATTATTCTTCTATAAAACCACATCTCCAAGGCTTCCATAGATATTTTCGCCTGTTTACTGTTTGTCCAGGATTCGCAGCCGTATGTTAACATTGGTTCTATGTAACATGCAAGAACTCTCTTGTTGCTGAATATAATGTTCTTCTTCCACCAGCCTTTTCCATGTAATCGTTTTAGAAAACTGTCATATCTTAAAATGCATTTCTATTGTCTAGCGCATTCTCTTAATTTACTTATTTGCTCTATACTTCTTCTTCTTCGTTCATCCGGAGTTTTTTTTCGGATGTGATTGCGTTGTGCCTGTTTACAGCAGAGCTGCGTTCTTGCGCCGTTAGGCCGACACATCCGACTTCTGCGGGCATTTGTTGACCGGGTTAACCTTCCCGGGGGTTTCTTAGGACGTTTGACTCTCACTGTTGTGGTGTTATCCCCCATCCCAGCTGGTCCATATAGAACAGCCAAAGATCCTGGTCAGCCCTCAAGGGAAGGCAGGGGCAGACCATGGGCATTCCCTGCCATCCAAGGAGGCTTCCATAATTGCAGAGCCGATACATAGCGCTCTGGTACTGGGCTCACCCAAGGAATCGTCACGTCCTGCACATGGCTGCTTAGCCTCACTTCCGTATATTGGGCCTTCCGTTCACCATAGGCTGTTCTTCCGGAAACCAGAAGTATGCAGTCTGCAGATGACATCCACACAGTGAGCTTTCGATTCGGACTTTCCATGTAATGGATTTGCTATCCAAGCAATATTCCATTTCGTGCCACTAGGACACTTTTCCACCTTTTATGAAGTCCACACAGTGGGCTTTAGATACGGACTTTCCACGTAATGGATTTGCTATCCAAGCAATATTCCATTTCATGCCACTAGGACACTTTTCCACCTTTTATGAAGCCCACACAATGGGCTTTTGATTCGGACTTTCCACGTAACGGATTTGCTATCCAAGCAATATTCCATTTCGTGCCACTAGGACACTTTTCCACCTTTTATGAAGCCCACACAGCGAGCTTTCGATTTGGACTTTCCACATAATGGATTTGCTATCCAAGCAATATTCCATTTCATGCCTCTGGGTCTTCATGCACCTTTAAATGTCAACCTGTATGTAGTTAAAGTAAGCTGCGGTCAACTTGAGCTTGTTGATATCTCCATAGAGCTTGTCCTCAAATGAAGCAGGTGTGGGCCAAAATATCTTTCTCTGTTCTGCATACGTTGGGCAATCCTGCAGCAAATGTTTTGCTGTCATTTTTCCAGTTCTACAATTACATTCATCGGTATCTCCTATCTTTAGTTTATTGAACAAGTGGTATTTCAGCCTGTTATGTCCTGTGCGGAGTCTGAAGATTGCTACTTGTTCTCTTCGGTCGAGTTTGTAATATGCATCATCCTTCTGATGGCCTGGATGCTCAGATTCCCATTTGGTTCTATAAGTGCTTTTTATCAACCTCTTTGCCTCATTATAGGTTATGTCTATGTCAGGCTGTGGTAGTCGTCCGCCCTCTTTTGCCAGTCTGTCAGCCTCTTCGTTTCCAGGTATACTGCAATGTGATGGGATCCACTGTATTACAACTTTTTTGGATTTCTGGCATAGACCATGGAGTGCTGCTCTTAGGTCAGTTAGTTCTGTGCTGTTATTGCTCTTGAGTATTGAGACAGCTGACTTTGCATCTGTGAAGATAGCTATTTGCTTCTCTTTATTTTCCTCCATCAGGAGCATTTCTGCTGCAGTTTTCAAAGCCTCTACCTCCGCTTTGAAGTTACTTGAAAATTTTCCAGTTGCCATTGAATGTGTTTTTTTCACTCCATTTTTTAAATTTAGGAGAATTCCTCCTCCTCCATTCTCTATTGAATTTTTGGCTGATCCATCTGTATATGCATGGGTCCAATTCCTGCTTGGGTAATGTTCTTTTATGTAGTTTAGGGTTATTTCTCTTCTTTCGGTTTCATGCTGAGTGTTCTTTTTCTCAATACCAGGAATGTTTTCTATCATCTCAGGCAGTTGCTGCTGTCTCCAAGCTGGGAACTTGTGTGCATTGTGTATGGGCTTGACTGTTGATATGTTAAGTATAGGATCTGCCCTAATCCTTCGTTTTGCAGTTTCTACAAAGTTGCTACGCTTCAGTCTTCCCTTTCCAAAACCATTAAATCTGTTGTACATAGGGTGGTCTGTCAATCTTCTAAATTTTTCTGCTTGTTGCTGGGCTCTGCTATCTCTTCTATCCTGCATTGGTTGTAAACAAGTGATCTTTTCTAGTTCATTAATAGGCGTTGTCTTCAGGCTTCCAGTTATGATTCGCATTCCTTGGTTTTGGACTCTACTTATTTTGTTAAAGTTTGACTTAGCTGCTGTTGCCCAAGCTGCAATGCCATATTCCAGTACTGGCCTCACCCGTCCAGTATATAACTTCTTGAGAACTTTCTCATCTGCTCCCCACGTTGTACCAGCAAGCTTTTTCATGATTGCCATTCTCTGCCTTGTTCTTGTTCGATTTTTCTCAACCTGTGTCTTCCATGTCAGGCGACGATCAAAGGTGACTCCTAGATAATTTGGATTTTCTTCATGGCGCAATATTTTTCCATTCAATACCAGCTTAGGTTGCTGAGTTTTATTTGAGAGGGAGAACACTGTGCATGTTGTTTTCTCCTCACTTATCTTCACTAGCCATGATTTTGACCAGTCCTCTAGCGCTAATAAGGCTTGCTGTATTCTGCTGTTAGCTGTACTAATATATTCTTCAGATGTCCATATGGCTAGGTCATCTGCAAAGGAGGATGTGTGTACTCTGGCTGGAAAATTTTCTGTGATGTCATTTATATATGCTAGGAATAATGTTGGTGAAAGAACTCCTCCTTGGGGGACACCTTGCTCCAGCAGCATCATTTTGCTTGTTTGTCCTTGTACTTTTGTCCTGGCAGTTCTGTTCTCAAGGTAGTGGCTGATCCATTTATACATTTTTCCACAAACATGCATGTTTTGCAGTTTTACTTTCAGTCCTTCCTTCCATACTTTATCAAATGCTTTTTCTAAATCTATCCAGACTGCTAGTGTGTGCTTTTTCTCTTGGAAGGCATCCTCTATTTCCTGAGCTATATAGGTTATTTGATCTTCAGTGGATCTGTATTTTCTGAATCCTGCTTGGTGTGGTGTTAAGAGTTTGTTTTCTTCCAGATGCCATGTTAGCCTGCCATTGATAATGCGTTCCATTAATTTTCCTACACAGCTAAGTAGACTGATAGGTCGATAGCCATTTGGTTCTTCCAGGTCTTTTCCTTTCTTTGGGACTGGTATTAGTATAGCTTCCTTCCATGCCTGTGGGACTATTCCTCTCTTCCAGCTGTTATTTAGGACTGCTAGTAGTTTCTTCTTTGCCTTGGTGCCTAGTCCTATTAGCATTTCATTTGTGATTCCATCCTTTCCTGGTGATTTCTTCTTTTTTAGGGTATTCATTGCCTGTTCCATTTCTTCCATTGTTAGATTTGCCATCATATATTCTGCTGCTGTCTCTTTATTTCTATGATGTATCTGTTTGTCTTTGATTGCTTTCTTCTGTTCGGTTGTAATATCAATGTGGTTTGCATTTGCATAGTGTTCCATTAGTGCATTTGCAGCCTTTTTGCCTGTAAGCAAGGCATTTCCTTGTTTAATTGTTATTTGTTTGTTTCTAGGTCCTTCATTGTTCATGGCTTTCACTAGTTTCCATAGTTTGTTTCCATCCCTGTCAAAATTCAGGTTTTCTGTTTTTTCCCTCCAACAATCTCTTGTTGTTTGATTTACTGTTCTTTTATATTTTGCTGAGATGGCTTTGAGAGAGATGTTTGCTTCAATTGTTTGTTCTCTCTCTGCTGTCTTCCTGGCATCTTCAACTTTGTCCTCCAAACTTTGTAGTTCTTCAGTCCAGTATGGTTTGTAATTTTTCCTCGCTCCTCTTGGAATGGACTCAGTGGCTGCCTGTATTATTGCTCTGTTTAGACTTTCCACCATTTGCTTTATGTTGCCATATCGTGTATTTATGTTTTCACAATATTTGTCTGTTAGTATGGCAAATCTGTCCCAATCTGCTCGTTTGTAATTCCAGCGGGGCAAGGGCTTTTGCTCCTGTGGAACATACTCCATATTCATTTCAAGCTTGATTGGTCTGTGGTCACTACCTGCTAATTGGTCCAGCACATGGCGATCAATTTTGTGGAGGATGTCTCCTGTGCAGAAAGCTAAGTCTGGAGTAGAAGTGGTAAGCCATCTTCTGGAGTAGAAGCTCGGTGTGTCATCCGCTTTGTTGAGTAGATGGAGATTTGAGTCTATTTCCCAGTCCTCCAATTCATCTCCTCTTTTGTCAGTATCTGGGTATCCCCATCTTTCTGAACGGCTATTAAAGTCTCCGACAATAATGCAGTTTGTGTCAGTTATTTTCATGTTTGAGAGTGTAAGATCCTTATCTGCTGGGCTATACAGATTGTAGATTCTTATTTTCACGTCCTTTATCATTATATCAACACCTATAATTTCCGTTTGGTTGTTAGAGATCACAGATACTTCGCTGCAAGGTATTGTATTTCGTGTAAGTATTAGAACTCCTCCTTTGTGTCCTTCGCGGTCGAAACGTGTGGCCTGATATCCTCTGACTGAGAATTTGTGATTGGCGTTGAGGTGTGTCTCTTGAATGCATGCCACATCTATTCTATCTTTATGAAGACGCTGTGTTAGGGAGTCTTTCTTCTTGTAAACTCCTTCGGCATTCCACTGTAGTATGTTGAGTGTCCGGGGTATTTGGTCAATAGCTCTTAACCTACTCCTCTGTGCCTTGACTCCACAGCACAGGGGAAGGTGACCACCAGTAGTCATGGGTGGACCCCCTCGAGGCAGGGGGCCCGGCACTATCACCGCCTGATGGGACTTCACGGGATTAGCACCATATCGATTAATTTTGATTTGTGACATCATGAATTAAGTTACGTTGCACTGCTTTGTCAAGCCTGTGGCTCAGTACATCCGATTTCGACAAGCATTTATTCGGGATGCTTTCCCTAGCCTTTGACTGTCCCCAGTCTACCTACAAGGCAGCAGGTTTCACGTTGCACTGCTTTGTCAAGCCTGTGGCTCAGTGCATCCGATTTCGACAAGCATGTATTTGGGGTGCTTTCCCTAGCCTTTGACTGTCCCCAGTCTACCTACAAGGCAGCAGGTTTGTGTGTCTCTTCGTCTGGTCCCTCTCCCTTGACCTGTCCGACATGGGTGGCCCTACCAGTAGCTGTGCTACCGTCGGCATAGCTCTTGGGGTCATTGGGACGCACAAGCCCCTCTACCTCGTCACGGTGGACACACAGCAGAGGGGGCTCTATACTTCTATAAGTGCTAATTACTACCTATTAAATTGTCTCCCTTCTTGAAATACCCGGACGACTGTAAAGCAGCCGCAGCACTGGTTGCACCGGAAGTGACGAAGGTTGAGTTCTACGCGACAGGTGATTGGATAACTGGCTGTCAATCACCCGCCAGTAAACATAAACACCACATCTACAAACGAGGCGGTGTCGAGTCACTTTATCTGCCTACTTGAAGATATCCTACCCCTCGGGTGTTTGCTCAGTCACCGGTGTTCAGAATGACACCCATGCAGTTACCGCTACCTGAGGAGGAGATGCTTTCGGCCGTCAGTGTGCGTAGGTCTTGATTTGTTGTCGCAGATTGCTTCATCCAGAACTCGTGTTTGAACACACATTACTGGCCGATGTGTGCTGATATAGTTTCCTTCCTTCCTTCCTTACTCCCTCCCTCCTTCCTTCCTTCCTTCCGCCTTCCTTCCTTCCTTCCTTCCGTCCGTCCGTCCGTTCTGCCTGCCTGCCTGCCTGCCTGCCGTCCTTTCCTCCGTCATTCCTTCCTTCTTTTCTCCCGTCCTGCCTTCCTTTTATTTCCTCCTTTTCTTCCTTTCTTTTCTTTACTTCTCTCACTCCTACATTCCTGTATTCCTTCCAAGCTTCTGGCTTTCTTCTGTCCTTCCTTCCTTAATTGAATATGCAAAAGCTTCACACTGTTATAGGCAGTGTCTGCCTTATGATTAGATTTACCTAAATGCCTGACTTGCGTTAGTTTGATCACCCTACATTCAGGTGAGCGGAAAACCCCACATCCCATTCTCATCTAAAGCAAAGTCTGGTGCCACCTATTTATCAGCTTGTGAGTTGCGAAGGCCGTATGCTGAAATGGACTTTTTAAATGCGTTCTATCCAGGGCAGATGTTGCTTTAAAGTGATGACTGATTAAGCGAATAGAGGGTCGCTGACAATTATAATAGACCGGGATACAGTAACAATCCGTAGGAATGTGACATGAGTGGGTACTGAGCATAAGCACCTTTCTCCTAGAAAGATTAAGTGGTTATACTATCCGGGTTGTGCTGGAGTGTAAGACGACGAGTGAATGTATCTTTTCGCTACAAGGACGTCATGAGGTGGAACAGTCACAACGGACAAGGGAGTGGAGTCAAGAATCGAGATCACAACACTCGGGACATGCCCACACCATTTCTGTCTTCGTCTTTAACAACCAGCGAAAAGCCTCAATACTAATGGTAACAGTTGCAATCTGATTAAGTCTTGTCTTTCCACGGAACACTGAATGCTGAAGAGATTTTCTGGCCCATGAAGGACTGCTCGTTGTTCCTAACAACATTCAAGATTTCATTAGAAAACAGCAAGTGAAATGGTTCAGCCATATAACTATAGACTGCCAACTCGCACTCAAAAGGTCCTGGCTTTACTATCGATCTCTGCCATTCAGTTCGTGGGTGCAGTGTTTTCGCAGACGCCAGGGAGTCGCGGCAGGAGCTAGGGAGTTAGTGCCCCTTGTGAGGCTTTCGGCAGACGGTTAATGGATCTGCGGAGAGGCTCAGCTAGATGGGATAGAACCCGGTGCATTGAAGTCGATCCTCTAGCCTTTTATTATTGTTATTATAACTACTACTACTACTACTACTACTACTACTACTACTACTACTACTACTACTACTACTACTACTACTACTACTACTACTACTACTACTACTACTACTATTACTAATGCTGCTGCTGTTGTTATCATCATCATCATCATTATTATCGTCATGATCACCATCATCATCATTATTATAAGGTATACGTGTATCTGTCTTGGGGTCATAAGTCACTGGCAGTAAATGTCAGTAAGGAAAGAGGGTGCTGAAATGTTACATAGAACCTGTTCTATTACATGGCAGTGAACACTGGAGCGTGAATGAACACATTAGCAAAAAC
>JACEFZ010025809.1:315000-322500 GCA_014155875.1 Cepaea nemoralis
CTAACGCTTTGGTCCAGTCATTCTAACGCTGTGTTCCGGTCATTCTAACGCTGTGTTCCAGTCATTCTATCGTTGGCCCTTGAGGGAGACTAGTTATTCTGATGCCACCAGTTCTGGACATTAAATTCTTATTCCCTGGGGAAGGTTAACCCGGTCAACAAATACCCGCAGAAGTCGGATGTCAACGGCGCAAGAACGCAGCTCTGCTGTAAACAGGCACAAAAATAAGCCCGGAAAAGACAAAAAAAACTCTTCTAATGAACGCAGAAGAAGAAACTCTTATTGCCCCTAACCACGCACAATGCGTGACCAGCCAATGTTACTTGTATATCAAGCAATGTATTCTGCGTTACCTTTGATCTTAGACAATCTAATCTTAAATATGGAAGCACTAGACTCGAGTTTCGCCCTCATTTGAGCTCGTCAGTAGTGCACATCCCTGACCGGATCCGGAAACAGTCCCGGATCACGCGTGTGAAGCGGGTGTGTAACCACGCGGCACACACTGGACACACCAAATTATCACAACAGAATACCACAACGCTACCCATCGTAGGTTATGCTCAAGATTGCCCAATCGCCGCGACCGACGTCCGTCAATCGATGGGACCCGAACGATCAGGACTTCTTAAATTTCAAATCCCGAAACAACCACATAATCAATCTAATCTTAGACAATACAATCCACTGATAGTCGTCGAACGAGTTTCAGTCGTCCAGTCACTCCAAGCTAGGATACAGATTCAAATAAGTACCCTTAATATTGTCATGTAGTGTGTTTCATGTAGTTTTGTGTCGGTTTGTGTTTGTTTGTTCTGTGCTGACGAAGGCTTTGGCCGCACCGTCCAATTTGTTTCTTGTGAACGTGTTTTAATAAAGCTCACAATCTACTTCACGTTTTTTTTTTTTTGGTGATTCATTCATTACCTTTGATCTTAGCATGCTAAAAACTCTGGCTGGAGGCTAAATATTTCAAAACGCAACAGAATATTTCTGGAGTTTTTGAAAGTAACGTATTCATGCTTTTACACTCTGAAAGTCTCACTGAAAGCTTTTGGAATTCATCCTGACACCTGGGAGACTGCTGCTAAAGACCGTAATTCATGGCGTACATCGTTACATAAGGGTGTAGTCACTTGTGAAGTAACCAGGCCTGCAAGAGCTGTGAAGAAAAGGCTGGACAGAAAAAAAAACTACTGCAGGAGATCCTCCTCCTGGAACGTCAAGCATTCTTTGCCCGCATTGTCAAAGAACATTTCGAGCCAAAATAGGACTTATCAGCCATCTTAGAACTCACGGCTCCATACTTTCAACCCCACTGGATGAAACGAATGGTCATCATCATTCTTGATGGACAAACAACCCCACTGGATGAAATGAATGGTCATCATCATTCTTGATGGACAAACAACACACTTCATGCTTTTATGGGCGAGTGTCTTGTTATAATGATGATATGCCAAGTTCTGTTACCCACAGGTTGGTGATTTGATTTTATTGTAAGAAATTTTAAGTTGATTTATTACCTGACTTCTTCTTGTTGGTGCATAAACAGATTCTAGCGATGATCCCCACGTTAGCTTCGATTTTCTGTTATCACTTTGGTAATTATCATTTTCATATGACCTTTACTCATGGCTACGGCATTGTGTTATTATGCAGTTATTTTATATTTATTATGCATTTTAATAATTCACAGTAAAGGTCAGACGGACACACAATCAGAATGCAACGGGTACCATCAGCATTGGGGCTCTTCGCTGGATGTTGAAAATGGAGGACGGAGCAAGTATGGGAATATCATGAGTGCTGTGATGTCGGTTCTTAACTCAATTGAAATCAGTTCTTTACTTCATGTGTTTATATAAGAACCGGCTCAGTAGTGAAGGAGTTACGAAACCGCGTCCGAAACACAGCTGCGGGCGATTTGGAAGCAGACCGCCTTGCGTTGGTTTTTATAAAGTGTACGTGAGCCGGTCTTCCAGAAAGCAATGGCAAACTACTGAACGTAAACTTTGATAGAAATCACAAACAGACAAAAAATGCTGGGATTGACTGCAAAGGATATGCAGCTAACTTTTTGTTTTAAATAAAGACAACGACTAACGATAACACCCTGATATCCAGTTTATAATTAAACGGAACCTGCTGGTTTATTCTACAACTACAAAAAGCTAAATAACAGACTACCAACAAACACTAACCAGCACTTGTAAACAGCGGTTGCCACCTCCCACATCCACAGAACTAGATATGACACGTGACACCAGATTTCCGACATGAGTAGTTGTCCCTTACTGAAATATAATGAAACGTAGACTAATGAATTTACGAAACAAAATGCGATTAATTGCATTTGCTGATTGTGCACTTGTGGGCATGTCTAGGATCCATCCATCACGTGCCATGCCGGAAAGCGTGGGCGGTCATGACTCGCTATTTCACTCAATCACCAGCATCGTGGATCAGCTCAGTGTTCCTGTCTCGACCATGCCATGTGGCCAAGCCATCCAGGTATTTAATTCTCGGTCTTCGCCTTGGTCTGTTCCCTTCGATCTTGCCAGTTGTCACCAAGTTCTCCAATTCATTTCTTCTCAAAGCATGCCCAAAATATTTTTGACTGTCTACGTCTAATTTCTCTAATCAATTTATGATTTCATTTGTTTCCTGTAGTACTTGGTCACTGGTTTTTCTGACTGTCCATGGTATTCTTTGTATTCTCCTCAGAAACCAGATTTCTACAGCCATCAGATGTTTTTCAGCTTGATTGCTTATTGTCACATCGATACAAAACTACAGGCTCTATGTATCCACTCAACACTCCTTTTCTCGTTTCAGTTGACATCCCTTTATTTGTCAGTATGTTTTTCATCTTGCCAAAGGCTACCTTCGCCAGGGAGACTCCTGTTCCAATCTCTTCAAGGCATCTCCCATCAGATGTCTAGGATGCGTCCAGGATAATCTTTCGATAGGTTTTAGCTGTGTATATATTTTATGGAAAATGTTCTATGAGTTTCTAAAGGATGAATCTGTTTTTTCGTCCTCTCCTCCTCAACCTCATCTTCTTCTTCCCCCTCCTCCTCCTCCTCCTCCTACTACTACTACTACTACTACTACTACTACTACTACTACTACTACTACTACTACTACTACTACTACTACTGCTGCTGCTACTGTTACTACTACTACTACTACTACTACTACTACTACTACTACTACTACTACTACTACTACTACTACTACTTTCTTTCTCCTCTTCTTCTTCTTCTTCTTCTTCTTCTTCTTCTTCTTCTTCTTCTTCTTCTTCTTCTTCTTCTTCTTCTTCTTCTTCATTCTTTCTTTCTTTCTTTCTTTCTTATTTTCTCTTCTTATTCTTCCGCTTCCTTTCCCACCTCCCCTCCTCTTCATCCTCCTCCTCTTCTTCTTCGTCTTTGTCTACTTCTCCTCCTCCTGCCCTCCTCCCCCAACTGTAGAGATCGGTGCGTCATACCTAATCACACACCAGGCATCTTAGATACCTGACGTCGGCGTGCTTGTGTGTCAGGTTGACGTCATGCCTGAAGTCCTCGGCTGCTAGAACCACGCTGTCTTGTCCAAACTGACTGGATGGCTGATGTGGACAGTAGCATGCTGTCTGAGTTATCTCCCAGCTAGTTTCCTCTTGTCCATGTTGTGAGGCCGGGTTGAACCGACGGCCATGTTGTTTGGAACTGGGATCCCACAAGGAGCAGATTGGACACCGGGACCTCGGGGCCGAAGGATGAGTGCGCTAACCACTATGCTACTGGAGATCATGTCATCGTTTGGAGAGGGTGAGGGGGAGGGAGAGAGGAGAGAGAGAGAGAATCAGAAATAATTTATGAGAAAGGGGAATAAGAAATCAGAGAGACAGACAGACAGAGAGAGAGAGAGAGAGACAGACAGAGAGAGAGAGAGAGAGAGACAGAGAGAGAGGGGGGAGGAGAGAGAGAATAAAAAATAATTTATGAGAAAGGGGAATAAGAAATCAGAGAGAGAGAGAGAGAGAGAGAGAGAGAGAGAGAGAGAGAGAGAGAGAGAGAGAGAGAGAGAGAGAGAGAGAGAGAGAGAGAGAGAGAGAGAGAGAGAGAGAGAAGGGGGGATAAGAAATCAAATACTTCACCTTTCCCATTCTCATGACATACTCAAAGAATGTGGACTCTCCATCCGGTACAAATAACCAGTTCTCTTTGTGAGTTAACTTCTTTCTGGATATCTTCATTGCTCTTTCTATCCGCCTCATCATTGTTTTATAAAACTCCACCTCCGTATCCCCAACCTAATTCCGCACTTGTCTGCTACTTGAGAACTCGCTGGTCGCCTCGAAACAAAAATGATTGCAACCACCTCGAACTTCATACTCGTGGTTAGAGGGAAACCGTGGCTGAGAGGTAACGGTATCCGACTCAGGCTCAGTGGGTTCCGGATTCGATTCCTGTTTAGTGCTGGGGAGTTTCCCAAGAACCACTGGTATCTAGTGATATCACATGCACCCCTTCATCTCTTGGGTAGAGAGGTCGGATTCCTAGTCGCCTCGAATAAGGGCGAAAAACAGGTCTCGTGTACGAGATGTGCACGTTAAAAAACCCACGGCAGTTGGAAATAGCAAAGAGTAGGCCGTAATTCTCCAAGCTCTGGCAAAATTGCTATAAAAAAGTAAACAGGCTTACCCCGGGTAGATAGAGCCGTTACCATGGATGGAATCTGTCTACAGGAAGTAAATTTTACCCAAACACATGCCGAAGTAGGACAAACTGACCAATGAGGTTCATAACAAGGTGTGACGCACTTCGAAAGAACAACGAAGAAAAGGATACTTGCGGGTGACATGCTTGTACACTGCCAAGGATCCCCCGATAGTTACCGAGCTGCCCCCGAGGGTGGTCCAGCCGGGGTCACTCTAGTGATGACTTAATCTTGAAGTACCCTACTGGCCTGGAACACACACCCTCACACAATGACCAGACCCTGACAGGATCCGGCGACACTTAAGTCAATTTGCTCACCAGGTCGGAGACGGACCGGTCAAGGAAAACACGGAAGTGACAAGTTAGTCTGTAGGTCCACGGAGGATGACCGTCAGCCTCTTCTAAGTGTTATCTTGACGGATGCGGTGGCAGGTGGGAGCAAGGCCAGGAAATCGGAGCCGGAGTTTGTTTCGGGTGTTTGTGTGTTCACACTTTTGTGCTAGCTCGCAGCTGCCAAACTGCCATATGCAGAATGTTGGGATACCCCCGAGGTCATCAAATAAATGCCCGGTGGTAAATGTATAGTTTGGCACTTTTCATGAGACAAAAGGACAAGGGGTAAACTCTTCTTCTGCCTCTTCCTCCCTCTTTATACTCATTGCGTCTTCTTTTTCTCCTTCCCCTTCTCGTTCTCGTTCTCCTTCACCTCCTCATCCTTCTTCTTCTTCTTCTTCTTCTTCTTCTTCTTCTTCTTCTTCTTCTTCTTCTTCTTCTTCTTCTTCTTCTTCTTCTTCTTCTTCTTCTTCTTCTTCTTCTTCTTCTTCTTCTTCTTTTTCATCTTCTTCTTCTTCTTCTTCTTCTTCTTCTTCTTCTTCTTCTTCTTCTTCTTCTTCTTCTTCTTCTTCTTCTTCTTCTTCTTCTTCTTCTTCTTCTTCTTCTTCTTCTTCTTCCACTACTACTACTACTACTACTACTACTACTACTACTACTACTACTACTACTACTACTACTACTACTACTACTACTACTACTACTACTACTACTACTACTACTACTATTATTATTATTATTATTATTATTACTACTACTACTACTACTACTACTACTACTACTACTACTACTACTACTACTACTACTACTACTACTACTACTATTATTACTACTATTACTACTACTACTACTACTATTATTACTACTACTACTACTACTACTACTACTACTACTACTACTATTATTACTACTACTACTACTACTACTACTACTACTACTACTACTGCCCACGATGTTTATGAAGGTTTCCACTCAGGCACTGAAACCGTTGCTGCAGCGATTGATCTTGAGGACTCATACAACAGAGTACCACTGGATTTTTTAATGTTTCAGCTTCTTGAACTAAACGTAAGTCCATTCCTCCTTAGTTGGATCGCTGCAGCCCTCTTCCAACGGAAAGTAGTTTTTAGATGTGGCAGTTGGACTTCGGAACCAACAACAATATATCCTGGCCTACCACAGGGATCACCATTATCTCCGGTACTGTTCAACGCCTACACAGTGAGAATCACCAGTGAGCAGATCACTGGACCTGGCAGGACATTGTCATATGCCGATGATGTTTTAGTGTATCGTCAGGGTAAGGATAGAGAGGAGGTTGCTGTGGAACTACAAACCGAACTCAATCGCATAAGTACTTGGTGTGATGAAGCTGGGGCAATGGTCAACCCAACAAAGGCAACAGTGACTTGGTTCTCGTTGAATAATCATATTGTCAACAATCCAACACCAACTGTAATGCTGTGTTCAGAGACGGTGGAAAGAACGCAGGCAATGAATTACCTGGGGATACGGTTTGATCGAAGCCTTGCTTATAATGTGCACATAGACCGGGTGATAGCAAAGGCCAAGCGGGGTTTGGCAGCGATGCGGGTGATGGCGGCAGCAAACTGTGAGCAGCGCCATCTATGTCTTCTGTACGAGGGGCTGGTCATGTTTGTTTTGGAGTATGCAATGGCAATCCTGACTGTCAGCCATAAGCAGATAGAAAGGATGGAAAGGATACAGAATGAAGCTATGCGCATTATTCTTGGATGTACAAGAGATACAGCATGCAGGGCGATGCGCTACCTTCTTGATTTTCCAACCATTGAAGAGAGAATGCAAGTTTGCAGGGCACGCGCCTACCTCAGAATTAACGCAAACACACAGCATCCACTGCATAGTGAAATTAGGAAGGTAAAGGGCAGCAGGTTAAAAGAGGACGGTCGTGGATGGGTCAAGCCGAAGACATTCTTCAACAGGTGTGTTCACTTGAGGACTTAGAACCTGGCGAGGAGTGGGTGCAAGTGCCAACAGACTTCTGCACATCCTTTCAGTGTGCATCCAACTAGATAGAAAATGCAGACAAGAAAATCCGGCTGCTGTGGAGGCTGAAGTACAAGCGTTGATTTTCGAGAATTCGCTAGACAGTGACGCGGTCATCTACACAGATGGGTCGGTCGTCCGACATGTGAGAAGCTCATGGGCCTTTACAGCTCGGGCCGGAGGGAGAATTGTGAAGGAGGACTCTGGTGCTTTCACTGAAACCACAAGTAGCCTGACCATGGAAGTCATGGCAGTAAGTAAAGCAATAACATGGCTCGAGACACAGACATTCACTAGGGCTTGTTTCCTTAGCGACTCAATGAACATGATCAAGAGGATAGAGGAGGGGTCGATCCGAAGAGAATGGTTGCTGCCTCTGAAGCGGTCTCGGCTGGCAAAGATTAGTTTCATCTTCGTGCCAGGGCATGCGGGAGTA